>CAIGRF010228368.1:0-11015 GCA_903798235.1 Fraxinus ornus | reverse complement strand
ATGGTACAAACCGTCCAAACCAAACTGCGTTCACCCCTATATGTGAGTCACTTTTATCATAACAACAAAATGTCCTTCACCTAAAAGATAGCTATTCAAATAAAAGTTGAATAAGAACAACAAAATTTCTTGCTAAAAGTTGTCCACGAAAATATATTTTGGATTAAAATCACCGCAAGTGTACGGTACGTTAACAAGTAATAAAGTTGACTTTTTGAGTCCGATTATCGTCCCACGAAAATTGATTAGTTCAAATTTTACTATCGTGACCTTAACCGAAGCAAAAATACAATGAGTTATTTATTACGATGAACTTATAACTAAAATAATAATGCGGATGCAATTATGAGTGGTGGACTAAACGAAATGCAATGTATTTTAAATGTACGTCGAAATTTTCTTATGAATAATGATTGCACTAGGATCACGAATCCCTATATAATATTCATTTTAAACATAGTTCTATACTTTGACAACACAATTGAAATATTGATGAATCAATACTCCTAAATGATTTAATAGTTTCTCTCGAGTAAAGTCAAACATATTCTTATATATGCCTCGACTATATCTCTATGACGGATGCGAACATACAAGAATTAATTCACGTGTTTTTATGAGCACTTAAGATTCACATAGGGTATAACAGTATATTTCTATCACATATCGGACCCTATGACGATTTATAATCGTCGAACCTATTTCCTTTATTTCGAATGCATGAAATAAGTTATTACACCCACACAATTAACGTGCACAATAATCGCGGAGAAAATAAATTCATATAAACCATTCAAATAATCAAAATGTGTTTTTATTTTCAAGAATGTAAAATTAAGAAATAAAAATCATATTACATAGTTCATTATTCCTTAGTACATAATTAATCAACCTAGCATGATGGAAAGAAGAAAATTAGAAAAACAATGAAGAAACGACATCACCAATTCAATTATTGACTTTAATCTTCGCTTTGTGATGTTGATCTTCGCGTTCTTGCTCTTTTTCTCATCTCAAAACCCTTATGCACATGTTTTTTAGGTCAAAAGAAGGTCTCCCCTGTGTTGTGGTCGAGTTTGGTATATATATATATATAATGCCTAAAATCTTGTTACAAAAGTAGAGCTTCAGTTGGAAAAGGAAATAAAATTTCGTTAAAAGTTTGTACTATGCACTCGCATAGTACATTTATAAAAGGTCGTATAGAAGGACGTCCAACCATCAATTTTAGCCCTGTAATACGTAATGCAGTCGCACCAAATTAGACCTATGCGGCCGCGTAGGTATACGTTTTTTTCCACCGGACAATTTTCATTATTTTTGTCATATCTTTCTCTCCCAATATCAAATTGAGGTGATTCAAAATGTATTGGAAAGATAACTCAAAGTACTACAAATATTGCAGTATAATTTTTCCAATTCGAATATTTCCTATGCCAAAAATAGGTCTCAAACTAAGACTAAAAATTCGAAGCATGACTTTTTCGGCTGAAAGTTGATATTGATAGTATTTGGACTATATTTCATCCATTTGACTTCTGTCCTCATCCAATTGATGTCTAACACTCTCAAATCTTCATCGTGATGTTCGACTTAACTTTTGAGTATTTGCATTTCAGTCTCTGAACTTTATATTTGATACATTTGAGCTCTTTTCTGCTATATTTGAAATATTTTCTCCAATTCTTCATCAAACTTTGAATTTTACCTAGAAAAAGAATTATGATACAAGTTATGTAGTATTTT
The DNA here is from genome assembly GCA_903798235.1 of Fraxinus ornus. Taxonomy (NCBI): domain Eukaryota; kingdom Viridiplantae; phylum Streptophyta; class Magnoliopsida; order Lamiales; family Oleaceae; genus Fraxinus; species Fraxinus ornus. Next base: position 9,269 of record CAIGRF010228368.1, on the reverse strand, counting down.
ATCCAAAAACAGTAAAAAATCATCATTTTGGACCTCGAATAAGTGTAGAAACTACACTTATCACACCCCCAAACTTGATTCTTTGTTTGTCCTCAACAAAACTAAAACCTAACAATCACACAAACACACAATGCTAATTACCAAATTGGTGGCCAGTCAATCAAGTAAAGAAATAAATAAATAAATAATATATAGATATCTAACTTGAATTTTTATCTCAGAATTGAAATCGTAATATCAGATCTAAGCACAACCTCAAAATCACAATACAGAAATTAAAATTTACTTTTTAATGTAAAATCGATGTGTGTGTATGAAGAATTAAGCATTGCGTTATGAATTCATGAGTTATTTCAATTCCCGACCCTCAATGGTTATATTCTTTCATCACTCGTAAGATTTACACACCTCTAAACTTAATATTTTCACTCTTTTCAAGTGTGTGAACCAATGTTGAATTTTATATTACCCTCAGCTCTCTAGTTTAGGTAAATATCATTAAGATTTGATCACGGGCTACAGGACTCTAAAAACACAAAAAGAAATAGAGTTGCGAAATGTTGATTGAGAGATTCACACCTTGTTAGATGGGATCGTATCACTATCAGTGGCGGATCCAGGATTAGAGGTCAGTTAAGATGGTCGTTGACTGTTGATCATTGACCGTTAATAGTCAATGATCATAATAGCTACGTCGTTTATTAATATTTGATTAAATATTCTTCAATCTAGACGATCAATGCACGTAGTCTCTTACCAGAATATATCATGGTCATTTTAATATTAAAATTAATTAAACGTGCATTATATATTAACAAAACCAATTAAAATTAGTTCCGATTGAACAATCAAATTTGTTAAAATTACTTATAATCTGCAAAATTCTCCAATAATCGTTTAGGTCAGAATTAGGTAGGTTTTTTTTTTTTGAATTATTTATCACAAATCATACTCATAACTCATAAATGATAAATAAAAAATGAATTAAAAGAACAAAAAAAAAGAGTCTAGAGAGGCAGAGGCTCACTACTCACGAATCACTGAGATCGAAGGTGCTCGGTGTTGGCGATGACTCAACAACAAATGGTAGCAGGTAAAGGAAAGGGGATGAGTGGTGACTGGCGAGTGTACAGGCAGCGGGAGGGAGAAAGCTGAGTAGGTTTTGCCTTTTGTGAATTTGGAATTGGTTGAATTAGGAATTTAGGATAATGGATTTGTAATTTCATTTCAATTCAACCAGTTCCAAGCATCTAATTGGATTTAGGCCTAATTTTTTTTTTTTTTTTAAACAAGAACCAAACTTAAAAAAAGGCCAATCTACTAGCCTATCTTCTTCTTTCTTCTACTGACCTGTTGCCTGCGATTAATCCACTAACTCCGGCAGATCCAGCACGCGCAACTGCGCCCCCCTGCCAGGTGCTGAATCTGTCACTGATCATTGACAATTAATTGAGGACAGCCTGGGAAGAATGCCAAAGCCAAAAAAACTAACTAGAAATTTTAACTAGTTCTTGCATTGGTATTCTTAGCTTGCAAATACTAAAAAATTTGGAATAAAACTACTATTGTTTGTTCATGAGGAGGGTATGTTTAAGCGTTCCCTTGTGGTCGTGAATCCTATGACATCCTCTTTAGCTTAATGTTGAAATACAAAACTCATACTACCCACATTGTCCTTGTAAAATAAGAGAAGAAAAGAAATAGACGCATTGGGCTTTTCGATAGAACTATAGTAATCATACTATATATGTAAATTTGTTCTTTTTTTCAACTAATATTGTTTCTTAACTATATTTTCCATTTTTAGCAATATGGCTATCAGCGCACAAGGAGGACTCGGAGATCGCATGCATTCAGGGATAAATATTGGGGAACAATGTCCAAGTATAAGAAACTGGATGGCAATGACAGGGAAGACAATAGGTCGTCGATTTTCTAAATTTTAAATCATGTAAACTTTCATGTGCAACCTGTACATGGATTAAGTACTCTTATTGATTTTATAACCCGTAAGTGTTTAGATAGTAACAAATGATAAAGTAGATCAATGAGTCCAGATGATCGTTCTTATGAGAACTACTATCTAACTGTTGATTAAATTATTCATAATTTCATTTTGATTGAAAACTAATAAAAGGTGCAAGAACAATGTTACGAATGAGGTAAGAATTACTTCTTTACGTACTATGCCATTCAAAAATCAACTTGGTACCTTCATTTTTCTGGTGCACCATTCTTCGGATGCTATAATCCGAGTTGTATTCGACCTCACTAAAAGCTAATAGTTCGGTGAGATGTTTGTCGTCTCAACGCATTGCATCCCAATGGTTGTGAAATTGTTGTTTGCTCCCATTGTGGTCGTAGATAGAGTTTAAAAATGCAATAACCCAGTACCAGCCGTGTTTCGTGAAACACCTACCATGTCGATGACCTTCGACAATGGCGGTCTCACAAACAGCAATAAACGTCCTCCTCCTGGCTGAGTTCCACCTCGCATATTTTTTAGAGCCCGACGTTTAGGTTTTCATGCGCACTTGATGAAGCAAGGTGCAGCACATAACTCATCTGCTTGAAGGAAGAATGGATTTGTAAAAAATGTAAATAATAAATTCGTAAGTGAAGAGAAGGTGGAATGCAGAACACTTGAGTGGAGAACGGATCCATAGGTTTGGAGAACGGTTTCAACAAAAGGTGACCCGATACCCGTGTTGGACGGGCAAAATTTACGGGCGATACTCTTGATGCCTGAGAATGAAAGTAAATGGAAACTGCAGCAATAAGGTTGTAACTTCAAGACCTGTTACATACAAAGTATGGTTTCGGACAGGGAAACTCGCCGGCGGACGGTGAAGGACTCTGACAACAGAGAAAAGTACTGTAGGCTACACTTCTTCGCAGGGGCGGAGATAATTTATTTCAAGGTGGGAAGATATTTTCGGAGTGGGGAAAGGGCAAATGTGGGAAAAGGGAAACTGTACAGTTATATGTGGTATAGCAGAAAGGAAATGTGTTGTCAGAAATGCAGTGCTCCAACGGTCTTATTTTTAATACTGATGCAAAAAAAAAAAAAAAAAACGGCCCCAACAAGGGCTATACGAATTTTTACTGAATGCTCCATTAATACTCTCAATTAAGACGATGTCAATCGAGACGATGAATGTATATTAATGATAAATTACCCTGACACATTGCTAGATGTCAATCGAGACGATGAATGTATATTAATGATAAATTAAAAATGAGTATTTTAATTTATTGGTTTTGATTAGATCAAAATAATGATTCATGTTGTTAGACATTGTGATCGAGAACATAATAGGTCACACACAAAAGGAGAACTAGAAAAATGAAATATACTAATTAATTAATTGACCTATATTGAATAATGAATTAATTAATTAGATTAATTAAACATTGGACGGGGTTAAGTTTAGTGTTGGCTAAGCCCACCTGAACTTCAATTAATAGGCTATTAGGGTTTGAGAAATCATACAACACATAATTATTATCTTACTAACAAAAAAAAATAGAAATCATAATTTTCTCATTCTTGTTGCCTATGTAGATTTTTATTGGAAGTTGGGCAATTGGACCATTGGAGATTGCATATCAGAATTATTTTTCAAAGAATTCATCAAAGATATAATTCTTTATCATAGTTTCTCTCTAAGTACAAAGAAAACCCTTAGTGGGAATCGAAATATTTGTTTAAATTTCGCTTTCCACGTTAAGTAAATTTTTAGTAGTGGTATTAGAGCCCAAATTATATTTGTTAGAAACTGTGTTGCTTCTTGAAACAAATCAAAAGTTGATTGTTCATATTTTTCTTGAATCTAGCAATTTATAAAATTAACTTTCATTTTAAAAAAATTGTTTTTGGAAAGAAAGTAAATTGTTTAGGGTCAAGAACATGGGTCAGAAAGCAGCAGGCAGCGGTACCGATGCGTTGCGCGTACCTCGTAGCTGCAGCAGACGTCGTTGCTGTAACGACAAACGTTGCAAAACATTTGTGAATCAGTCTACGTTAAATGCAATTGCAGTGGTAGCGCGACCGTTGCTACAACATTACGTTTCACGTTGCTACCAACAATAAGATGCCATCGCCTGTGTGCGATGGCCTACCGCAGATGGAGCCAGCGGTGTGGGCAATAGTCGCGCCGCCAAGGAGTAAGAAAAGAAAAAAATTAGGGTTAGGATTTTAGGTGATTTGGAAGTGGGGCTTCATATAAAATTTGTGAAATTACAAACGGGTCAATTTACAAATTTTTAAAATTGGGCCTCTTTCTCAATTTGAGAAATCGTAAGGTTCTGTTTATAACTTTAAATTCAAGGTCGGAATGCAATTTTGAAAAAGGATTTAAATTTGAATTTTATATGGGTTTGACCTATATTTTCAATTTTGAACATATTTTAATTTTGACCTAAATTTAAAATTCACGAGTTTCTAAATTATCATTCAAATTTGATTTTAACTTAAATATTGGATATTGACCCTAAATCGATTTTTATTTCATTTAGTAGTATTTTCCTAATTAAAATATTAATTCAATAAATTCGCTCTATAATTTTGAAATTAGAGTTGGACTCTAATTCAATATTTAATTAAAATTTGATCTTAATTAAATAAACTCATTTATTAAATGAATTGATTAATTAATTACTTAGTTGTTTCAATCCATTTGTTTAAATTAATTTAGACCACCTTAATTGCTAGAGATCTGAAACATGTTTGTATATAATATTAAATATTATACATGAATGCATTTATGCATTTATGCGATGAATGTATACTTAGTGGATGATTATGGACTCGACCATATGCACGTGTTGAATGATTAGTTTTATTCTTGTTGTTTTACGGCCTACGAACTCTCATTTATTTTGGACCTGCGAGCCCGTTGTAATTATTATGGGCATGCGTGTCCAACTATTTAGGCATATGTGCAACTAGTATAGGATATAGGTTGCAGTTGGACTAATCAAAGATGCAAGAAGAGGAGATGGAGCGTTGTATGATTCAATGTTATGTTTCCTATGAACTGACCAAATAGTTTTGCTTATGGCTCGAGAAGACTAGATAGTAAAAGTCCATAATCGTCCACACTGTTATATGTATATTTATTTGTATGCTAGATTTATAATAAATATACATATATTTTATTATGATGAGACATTTGCATAATGTTAAGTTAATTTATTATTCGCCTCCATTATTATAGTGCAAAAACAAAGTTCTCAATCAATCTTAACTGGTTGAGTATACTCAAGACTGATCTATTATGGATATATTTGACACTATGAAATATTATATATTTTTGAATGATGTATTCGACTTAAGTAAAATATATTTTTTGTTGAGTATATTTAAGGAGATAAATTCTAGAGTCATGTTAAAATAACACATAAGATGTGTGAAAACAAAAAAGTTGTCAGCTTAATGATCTGGGAGTTGTATGGAGATACAATTAATAATAATATCGACCCCAAATATTTTATTAAAACTTGACGCTCAAGGTTTTAATATAATATCAACCCACTGGGAATCGAGCATAGATTCCATAAATTTAAATGATAGGATCATAAATTTGAGTTAAACAGTAAGATTATAATTAATTTAATAAAAGATTATAGTAAATTAATTGATATATTTTTATATATTATTCTTTTATTTTTCGTCGTTTACGTTTATTGAAATATGAGTAACCATATGAATTTGAGAGGCATACTTGATGCTAACAACCAAATCAAATTTTCTTGATTGACACATATGTTCTTAAATAGCCTTTTTTAGAGACACTTGCTGATAACTAGACTAAGGAAGGGGTGGCTGCTATAGTAAACACGGTGATAACGATAGTACAGCAACATGTGTGATGTTTGCAGTTATGTCACTTGAGTTACAAAAAACAATATGAGGGTATAAATGCTAACACAATGATGGTATAAATGCTAACACAATGATTTTTCATCTCAATGAGTTGAATAATGAACAATCATGTGTGGAAAAATATGAGTTTTCCTAACAACTATACCAGTGCATAATAGCATAAGGATCTTCAATTAGTACTCATATATCGAAGATATTAACTGCATTAAGAAGTTGTTTCAATTGAGTTCAGTCATGGACTATGAACAAACTATTGACTTGGTTCTGCAATCTTTGTCATAGAGTTATTCATAGCTAATTATGAATTTTGATATGAATAAAGTTGAGTGCATACTTTCTGAGTTGCTAAACATGCTTAAGACTATTAAGCCCATATGTTATAGCTAGTAGTGGGCAAGTTTATGTCATTGATTCTTCTTAGGGAATTAAGAAGAAGTCTAAATAATGCTTTGGGAAAGCATCTAAGATGACTAAGACAGTTAAAGTAAATAAGAAAATTATCAAGTCTAATGATCCTTGATATCATTGTAGATTGAAGGGTCATGGAAGAGAAACTGAAAGGCTTATGTCTAATTCATTAGCTTTTTGGATATTTGATACGGAATATGGATATCATATTTGTATAAATATATAGAAACTAAATAGATATAGACAGCATGCGAAAAATGAGCAAATGATGTTGCATTACCTGTAAGATCATACTTTTTACCATTGTCTTTAGGCTTAGTATTGGAATTAGAGAAATGTCATTTATTCTCAACATTACCATAAATTTTAATTCAATTTTATATTTAGACATGAACTATTAATGTTAAGGATAATTATTATTCATTTTATCTTGAAAAGATATTTTTGGTTATGGTAAAATGACATTTATATTCGAAATACTGAGTATTCTATAAATAGTATAAAAATTAAAAGCATAAAAATGATAATCTAAATAAGAACCCCATCTATGGCATTGCAGTCTAGGTCACATGAATGAGAAATGTAGTTCCAAATTACATAGAGATAGATATTTGGTGTAATGCCCCAATTTTCATCCATTTTGAGGTGTTACAAAAAAAATTTCATTTACTTTTATTCGGAACGATAAAATTCTTTAATAAACAAAATATTGGAGCATCCATAAATTTAAATTTGAATCATAAATCATGTCTTTTAAAAAAATTTAAATATTCTCAACTAATAAATTCAATATTAATGTTATTGAACAAAACAAACTATTAAATTTAAAGACAATGAAACTTAATATTTTTGTATGTCGAAATCCCTTAGTAGTCCACTGCACCATCCCATCACAGCTCCAATCGACCCGGACTAGCCATAACAATTTGTAAGAGTGAGTAGGTTTCCATACGCAATTATATAATAATAACATAGATAATTCATACCACATTTCTCTTTATGGAGTATATCGGTGACCAAGCGAGATACCCATCATTTCTCATTTTGAATTCTTGAAGGTTTTCACATTTCGTTAGATCGAACCCGAAGGTCCACTGACAATTTATGCTTAAATTACTGAACATAAAAACATAGGGAAACAAACTGCTTGCACTGAAGTATCTTACCTTGATTGACCAAATGAGGTTTTAAAAAAATATACTAGAAATTTACAGCTACTTTATATGAAAAACAGCTGTGTAAAATTTCTTTGGTGGTGAATTGTGGGACAATTGCACACTATTTATAGTTGAAAAATATAGTGGTTGTGTCATGGTACAATTGTGATGGGAAATCGTATTTATCAAATTTGATAAGAATTGACTTTCTAGTAAACAAATCACAAAGCGAAATGTGTACAAAAATATTTATGACAACAAAAAGGTAGTTTTAATCCTAATACGTGATAGTGATGGCAACTTGGCTTTAAATAGAATTCTTAAAAATAATCATCCCACATCCATTCGTGTGGCTATCATCACCCCAATTTGCTTTGATTTAAGAAAAAACACAATTTCTTTGAACTTCAATATCTTGAGACTAACTTATTCGAAATAACTTTTTCTCGAGCCTATTTTACATCAATTATAAATTTTTCTTGAGACCCATATTGATATACTTTTCGTCGCTTTAACAATATCTATATATTTAGCCCAAAATTTGAAGTTAATATATATTTATTACTTTAGTCCCTCAACTTTTCAAAATAATAAAAATATAATCTATATATATATAGAACAAATTATTTTTTTTTCTAAAATTTCCGGGGTGTTACATTTGGGGTCAATTGATTTTGAAATCATTTATAAATGTGAATCACGCCGTTGGAAAGGATGACCAAATTCCCTTTTATTGGAAAAGGAGAATGAGCAACATAATTACTGGGCCTAATACATAGTGATGAATAGGACCTATGTCAATTAATGCTAGATGAGATTTCTCTTATTTCATTACATTTACTGATTACTATTCCGGAAACGATCATGCATACTTAATGAAATTCAAGAAAGAAGCCCTTGAAAGGTTCAAGGGATTCAAACTATAAGTAGATAAACAATGCATTCTTTTTTCCCCTATCCAGTGAAGGTAAACAGTGAACATCGTGAGTTAATTTCTTTTCTTTATGGTTTAAGAAATACTTTATAAATCAATAGTATTGTTTTTCCCTTGACACAATTCCACAATCAGTCAAACGCCTTCCTTAAAAACTAAAATTATTCTAGTTAGAGGCCTCTCAACACAATTCAGAGTCAATTTCTCAATTAACGGCCATAAAAATCTACAAGCATCATTCGAGCCAATTATTGAGCCATTGTGAGAAGTATGTCTGGGTTGAGAAAGAGGGGGAAATGAGAGTTAGCCTATGTCCATTTTTGGCCTTCATTAAATTTTAATTTACATTTCTCTCTCATTTTGTCAATTATACATTCTCTCAATAAAATAATATTACATATAAACCTAAAAATTTTCCTTACTTTTTAACCACGCATATTCTTTAAAAAAAAAAAAAAACTATTCCAAAATCAATTTTTTAAATAATGGAAATGATAAGGACTACACATTTTTCCATAAAAAAAATATTACATGTAAATCGAAATTTTTTACTAATTTTTTAATCACATATCCTCCTAAAAATCATTATTTCAAAACCCCACATTCCCTCAAATTTTCATTAAAATGGAGTCTAAACAAAGGCTAATATTGGATTTTAGTAGGGATGGCAATTTGAACCGTAAAAACCGAAAACCGCGGTTAACCGAACCGAATGTGGTGAAAAAAATCGAACTGATGGTGCAATGTGGCGGTTTTGGTTTTGATTTTAATGAACCGCCTTGTGGTGGGGCGGGTATGATATTTAGCGACGTGGCCCACCCCAAACCGATTACCTATTAAAATAAATTAATTGGGCAATTGTACTTTACATTATTCTTTTTCA
>CAIGRF010228318.1:20415-36132 GCA_903798235.1 Fraxinus ornus | reverse complement strand
AAACAATAATCAATGTATTAAGGCTCAAACTCCTCTTGAAGATGCAACTTCAAGGCTCAATATGGCGCATGAGCTAAAAATTTCAACGAGTTATCTAATAAGTTAGAGTGAAAAATTGTAACGTAGAAGGGAAAGTGTAACCTATGTGGAGGATGCTCTGTGTCTACCATACTCGTTCTTGTCCAGTTAGATGGAATGTCTAAAACTCTGCAATTTCAACTATCAGTATGGTATATAAGCTCAAAAAAACTCAAAATAGGCAATTTACTAAAACTCAATCGAGCCTCGCATCGCAAACTTAAGATTGAATCATACATCAAACATAACCCCTACCTATAATTAAAACTAATCAAATTAAATTAATTACTAAGGGAAAATCATTAAAATCCTCAATTCAAGATAGAATAAATATTATAAATTGCAAGAAAATCAGAAGTAATACGTACAGAGAGCTCATCCACATCGGCTTACTTGAAAGACATCTCATTGAAGACCGGCTCCATGAATTTGCAAGAGCCGCACCACGTTGCCGAGAAATCCACCACAATATAGCCATTCAAAAATCATATATAAAACCTCAGATCTCTAAAAGTAAATCTCAAATTTAGAATAGAAAAAATCAAAATAAAAAATAATTAATATTTTGGCAATTCCAAGTCCTTTTTCAAGTGCAAGGATCTCGGGTACAAGTATCAAACAAAATGAAAAATGTCAACTACGTATTTTTGCTTCCACCATCGTAGGAGAATTCTAGTTGAAGAAGATGGAAAAGAGAAAGATGAATATTTTTACTTCCACCATCGTAGGAGAATACCAGTTGAAGAAGATGAAAAAGAGAAAGAAGGAAGACGTTAATTTTTGAAATTGGGAGAATAGGGCTTTACTGAAGAAAGAAATGGGTGAAATGAGGGAAAATTGGGTGATTTTGAGTTAAAAACTGAATGACAATTTTGTCTTTTTATCAATTAAAACCTTTTGATTTTTGATTTTTGATTTTTTTTTTCTGGGTCAAAGGCCATTTGTCCAAAATCATTGGGGTACCCGACTGTTTGGCCAAATTTCCCAATAATGATTTGCACGTAAATTCGTAAAATTTCTCAAGTTTTAACTCACGTTCTTTAAGAAATCATTTTTCACAAAATTTATTCTCAAAAATTCAAAGAATTAATTGAGTGTACCAAAAAAAAGTTCTATATTAAAATGTCTTTATCATGAATAATATTTTTTTTAAAAATAATGAATCTCTTGGATATAATTTTATTGGTCCGTCAATTTTGCTAAAAATTGAAAAGGCATTGACCGATTTTACTAGAATAATTCTATAAATAAAGAGAATTATTGACAGAAATGATACCGACAACACCTTAATGGTGCATTTTCTATGTTGGTTGTGTCAAAACAATGAAAAATTGTCAAGTGTTTTTCTGTAAGAATTATGTTAAACTTTTTTTGTACTTGTAGTTGCGTTAGCAACTTTTGATTGAATCCATTTTTTTTTTTTTTGCTATGAACAAATGAAAAACCGCCAAACGTTTATCTATAAAAATTCTATGAACTAAATTTTGTACATTTAGCATTGTCGCGAATGAGCCATCAGCACAAGTTATGCACGTGAGGTTCCATTGCTAGGGAACGAAACTCCAGCAGTAAACAAAGAAACACCGTGACTTCACAGTCCAATAATCATCGGCGAAACGGCGTTGGTCTCATTTCATTAGTCGCGTACTAACACGCTCCTCTTTCGCGAGTGAGAGTAGAATTCCACGTTATAATTGGTCCACGAATTCAATGATACAGCGAAATCTAGCTGGCCCAACTGAGGCCCAAGATGTTCCAGGATTTTCGCCCGTTTAATCATCACTGGCGTCTGGCTGCTCGTTGGTTTGATGGTTGAATTTGAATACATACGAATTCAAATTTCCAGTCTTAAAATATAATCATCAAACATATTCCCCAAACCCCACAAATCTCTTCTTTTTTGGAGAGAAGACGAAAAGAGAGAGATCTGTCTTTCTCTTTGAACTCAGAAAACTGTTTTCTCTCTCTATTTCGTCTTTGCAGCTGACAAGCTATGGGTATCTGGGAAGCATTTCTTAATTGGCTTCGAAGGTTTGCTTCCACGATTCTAAAAACAGACCTTTGCAGAATTATAACTTTGAAGCATTGAATTTTGTAATTTTTTTTCTTATGAAACTTATACGGTTATAAATCGGATAATCTATGACAAAAGAATTTGTAGGTTAATTTGCTTTTTTAACATCGTAAAAGTTTTTGATTTTAAATTGAGGAATTAGGGCTCATTTCTAGCTGAGATCTACTTTTTCTTAATTGTTTGATGTTTTCTTCTTCCCATCTCCCTCTGGAATTTTTTCTTTAGGATTTATGGTGTTCTTTGGGAATTTAATTTAAGTAGCTTTGTGTTGTCTGCTTTTATCTCATGTGAATTGTTAGGATTAATTGCAAACTTCCCTTTTTTTAATCTTGGCATTCAGTATGTGACAAGTATTTAACCCTGTTTTGGGATTATTATATTAGATATGCCTATTACTTGTTCTTTTTTTTTTTTTTTTTTAAAATATACTGCTGATGCAGCAAATCAGTATTGGTATAATTACAAAAGCATCAGGTGTCTACTAAGCAATTTTGTTTTGTAAATTGTGTCTAGTCCAATGAAAAGAGTATTATAACTTAACCAGATACTCTTGAATAGGATTTGAATCAGTGCTCATATTAATGACTATATGGTGTTTTCTTGTGGCCATGTTACAAGTAAATTTACGAAGTCCCAAATTTGCCTTTTGTGTTAATCATTATTACTCAGGCCATGTTAACTATTATCTTTTCTTCATCTTGGTTTCTTTTGGTTATTCTTCTTTGCAAATATTTCACATTTGATACGGACTTTTAAGCCACGTTCTTACAATTTTATTGTCTCTTAATAGCTCAGTGATTCCCTCTTCTATTAAAAATATGCTAGAATTATGCATGCTATTGTAGATCATGATCATCCACCATTCAATTCATGATGGTTTACATTATCATTGAGTTGGGAAATGCTTCCATTGCCGATATTAGAATGGAATGGAATGGAATATCCAAATTCCACTGCTCAAGTGTCCAGTGTTGTGGAAGGTTCGAAAGTAAGATAAAGAAGTTCAATTAAAAATTACATAAAAACCGAGGAGCAATTGCAAACCATAACAGTAATATGCTTGACCCCAGTAACCTGTAGTGATGTTTCTGAAGATTCTTATCAGGTTATGCGTAGTAGTTCTTGCCGAGGAAAGTAATACTTTGACCTGCCATTTTTCTAATTGAGAATCTGGATTGTAAAATATCTGGCTTTCTTTAATCTTGATTTTAGACTGGCAGTGAGTTTCACTAAATATGCTATTTTCTTCAGTCTTTGAATGCTTCATTTTTATGCTTTTTACATTTAAGTTCTTTCAAACAAAAAACGTTGCATGGTATTAAAATTCACAATTAATGCAGACCATGTCTGGGAATCTAGTTATTAGTTAGCCAGATAACATATTAGAGCAAACTCGTGATGTTAACTGCTATTTAGTTGAAAGCATTGAAGTAAGTAAGAGAAACTGCTCAAGCATCATTTGATTACCAACTAATTATCTTTTTAATGCAATTATGCTATTAAAATTTGCAAATTAATACATGGTATGGATCTGAGTATCAGTGTTCATATTGATGGCCTCACCAGCTTATTGTTTCAGGGTTATGAGCATTCCTGAAATACAGTTTCATGCACGACTCATCAGTTTTTACTTCTTTAACTAATGAAAGTTGGATGAGCTCGGTTGTCTGTCTGTCTGCCTGTCTTTTGATTTGTTTTTATACTGAACATGTTATGACTTTAGCTGCTGTACTCCCTCTTCACTTGAAATTCTGTCAAAATGTGCTGCAGTCCAAACTCATTAGATGATGACCTAAGCTAGCTTACAGAATAGTGCTTTAGAGTTTGAACATGTTTGTGTAAAAAGTTTGGCAGAAGTGCTACTGATTTGTCTTGCCTATTTACAATTGTCCATAAATCTCTAATACCTAAATTCCCTCGAATGATAAAATAACATATCATTTCAATATTTTTTCTCTCCTACCAGATAATTGACTAATCAATTCAATTTCACATTGTTCTGGAAAATGAGTTCTATCAAGTGTTTTGAGACTCTGAGAGGAACATGTTTTTGACTAGGAACTTTATCTGACAGGAGCATAGTACGAAATTCTAAGAAATTATCTTCAGATAAATACTTAATTATTCGTACACTTATGTTTATACTGCATTTTTTATCCTTCCCTTGGTGTATGAAATTACTTTACAATGTGACTTGACTAACAACATTGTTTATGCGGTTACAGCCTCTTTTTCAAGCAGGAAATGGAGCTTTCTTTGATAGGCCTTCAAAATGCTGGAAAAACTTCACTTGTAAATGTTATTGCAGTAAGTTAATAGATCTCAATCGTCTGGTCGTGCAGATTTGTGGAGCTATCCACTTATATATTAGTTGTGATTGGTCAAAGCATTAAATGTTTCCTTTGTTGCTCTATTTCTCAGACTGGTGGATATAGTGAAGACATGATCCCTACGGTTAGTTGTCTCCTTAAATGCACGTATCAGATTTGATTTGCTGATCGTTGATTACTTTCATGTCTGTGGTGATATGATAATATTGTATTGTGTTTCAGGTAGGATTTAACATGCGGAAAGTGACTAAAGGAAATGTCACGATAAAATTGTGGGATCTTGGTGGTCAACCCAGATTTCGGAGTATGTGGGAGCGATACTGTCGTGCAGTTTCTGCTATTGTGTATGCAACTTCTCTCCACTATATATATAATTTGTTACACATGATTGTTGGTTCCATGGCACTAAAAATCAGGATCTGTCTAAATTATGTATATCCAGTCATTCAAGGCCCTTTGCCGTGCAACTTAATATAATATGATTATTGACAAGTAACATTTTATCACTTTATTGGTGACATATTGTGTTATACTACAAATCCTGAGGGGTTGCTCAATTGGTCAGGCCTTGGGTTTGCTCCCCAATGGTCACAAGTTCGAGTCCCCTCAGGACCACTGAGGTGAGTACCGGCTGTAAACTTCAGGGCCCCGTAGGATTAGTCTTCAAAATATTACCAAAATGAATCTAATCTAGTTTTAGTTTTGTAAAATACAACCCTGAGGGGTAGCTCAATTGGTCAGGCCTTGGATTTGCTCCCCAATGGTCACCAGTTCGAGTCCCCTCAGGGCACTGAGGTGAATTCCCGGCCGTAAACTTCAGGGCCCCGTGAGATTAGTTGAAGTGCGCGCAAGTTGACCCGGACATCCACGGTTATTAAAAAAAGAAAAAAAAAATTGTGTTATACTACAATCATGCGGGTTTTACTGTAAAGAGCCACAACCTGAAAGTAAACATGTACATCCTAATTCGGGAAATGATTATCTGCAGAATGCCAGGATCCCATCCATTTAACTTCACCTCTGGCTGTAGGTTACGGCCAAGCTTGATTTTCGTTAAAACTATGCCACGTTGAGGGTTTGTTTGGGCCGGAGGCCCGGAATAAAATCTAATTTTAATCTAAATCAAAGTCAAACAATCAATATTAACCACATCTTTCATGAGTCCACATCTTTTCAACCAAACATTTCAAAAACTTCTATCACAATTCACTAATAATCTAATTTTAATCACCACCAAACACCCATTAAGTTTCAAGATTTTAATAGCTTGATAATATTATAAGTCGTTTCTAAGTTGATTCGTCTGCAGTTATGTTGTTGATGCTGCTGATCATGATAACGTCAGTATCTCAAAAAGTGAACTGCATGACCTGCTGAGCAAACCGGCTCTCAGTGGTATTCCTTTGCTGGTTCTAGGAAACAAGATTGACAAGCCTCAAGCCCTGTCCAAGCAGGGTTTGACTGATCAAATGTAAGTAGAGACAGAATTACATCTGTGTCCAGCTTTGTCTTTTGTTTTTCGTACAATGGTTAGTCAATGGCTTGATTTTGATTGTAGTTGCCTGAATGGCCCCATTCATGTGTGTTTTCCTCTGTGTCTATGTGGGTTCAAGGTGGCGGATATTCTTGTGCTGTTTATGGATTTCATAACTTAAAATGACATGTTCTGCAGGGATTTAAAATCTATTCCAGATAGAGAGGTTTGCTGCTATATGATCTCCTGTAAGAACTCAACCAACATCGACCAGGTCATTGAATGGCTAGTTAAGCATTCTAAATCGAAGAGCTGAGCATAAGAAGCTATTCAAGTAATTTAATTTGTGTTCAAATTCTCTAAGAGATGGATTTCAGATTGTTGTTGATAACAATGCACATTCATCTTTTGGACTGATTGTCTTGCTGTCTTATTTAATCTGTTGTGAATTGTTTCTCTTCTTCTCGTTTATTTTTTGGTTAGCTTGAGAGAAGTTTCAATGGCTTTTGCAATTGATTTGGTGTTTTGTAGACGGACTGGAGAAATATTTATTTCATTTTCCATTTTAATTCTGTTTTGGAATGCATTTAGTTTGTTTTTCATCCTCTCTTTGTCAGTTTCCTTCTGTTCATCAGAAATTTGCATTTTCATCCCCCCAACAAAATAAAAAATCCTCCAAAATGGTTACGTTTGGTATTAATAATAATTAGGAAACATAGAATGAGTTTATGCTTGAAGGTGAAAAGTTTACTTGGAAGTAAAAAATCACTTAATGAATTAAAAATAATATCTTATAAATCAAAATATTGTCAAAACAATTTCATTTTTAAATTACTTGTATATTCTAGCATACAAACAATCCACCTTAATATATTCTACCCTCATACAATTTACCTAATCCTATCTCCCATAATCTAACATGGCGTACCAAACATGCCCTTAAGATTCGTGACAGGATTCAAGGCAGTTGCACTGAAGCTCTTACAATTAATAATTAAATAAACTTTCTTTCATTTTTTATTCTTGTACGATTATGTTTTTTGAATTAATGAAGCCAGATTATGATATACACGTGCTACACATCAATCCTAGGTGGAGAACTTGCCTTGAAAGTTAACATAATTATTCGTATCTTTAAATTCTTTGAAACGTCGTCACCATTGTAAATTTGCACAATAAACGTGTTTCAGGCAATTAGAAAACGTATGTCACCTTCGGAATTTTGATGAGCGAATCCAATACTACATCCTTACATGATAAGATGTGCAGTGAAATTTTTTAAGGTGGATCACCTTCCACTCTCTTTCCTCGACAAAACTATAATTTGAACTCACTAAACGATTTGTTGAAGGGATAAACAGCAGCCATGTTGGTGTCACGGTTAAATACCATTCAGCCAAATACCACTCCTATCAGGTAGTAGCTTCTTCATATAATATTTAGATTTACGAGATAGATTGATCTTCTTCCTCCTCGCCTCAGGAATGTATTCAATGGAACACTCAGAAAACCCACGCCTTACGAACCTGTCACATGAGAACACCATTCATTATCAGCATGGAGTAGTGCATAAGCGATGGCCACAAAACTAATCCATGTTCCATTAGGTGACCACGTCAAGCATATAAATGGGGAATATTTCCGAATTTCTTTGCATTAGTAAATTAATGGAATAGTTAAGCAAGAAAATAGAAGGAGGTAGAAGATAAGATGATAATAAAGTATATTACTAACAAGTGTAAACAAGGTTTCCTTTCAGCCTCTTGTAACTCCGAAAATTACTTCAACCATCTTTCTTTCCAAAGGATGGATATTATTCCAACGAATAAATTAATCGTTTGAGCCGATTTCCTACCATGCTATCCACATAGGCACTCAATTACGTTAGAAAACATCACTTATTATTGGTTGATTACTCAAGGGCAGCCATGAGCTTTCTGGAAAACTACAGGCAATTATTAGTCATAGAAGCCTGCCCTTTCACTAGGTGGATTCAAGTGCAGGAAATAAAATGTCATTTGAGTTTTTACTGCAGTCAACACATATTATGTCGTAACAATTGGGTTTAGAAATAAATACCAATCTGCTGTGCGAGTTGTCAGTAAGAAAAGCATTTGCAATCCAAGGGAAGATGCCTTCTTTTCGATGTAATCTGCATTCATTTCAACATTAAAGAAGGTCATATTGGCACATGCGAAGGTCATATAACTCTATAGAACACTACGTCCAAACACATAACTTCCTGAATTTTCATCCATCCTTGCAGATACGGAGTATCGAAAGAGTTGTCATAAAATGGCAAAACTGTCAAGCATTTTGATTATGAGACCTCATACATTGAAGTCTTTCTTTGTTATTTAATTTAATTTAATCTTATTATATATATAAATTTATTTATTGAGGGTGGGGAGAGGGGGGTGGGGGGGAAGAGGACGAAGATTAGAAGCACAAACAGCAATTAAAAGCACCAAATTCTAAGGACATGTGTGAAAAGACAGAAGCAGAATGCCCAGGGTATCCTGCATATTATGAGAAGCAGGTTATCTGGATTAATAAAATATATATTCTTTCACAGCTATAACAAAACAAAAATANTGCCCTCGACATTCAGGAGAAACAGCAATAGCAGCAACCTCGCCGCACTTATCTTCAAAGAAAGGAAAAAGAGCGGCGCAGGCTATAATTTGACCTTCTCTTTCAACGACTATGAATGAATTCAGTGCTTTAAGGAGCTAAAATACATGTACAATAATGAGCAATTGAACAAATGGTGTAATGAGTATAAAAATTAAATTATGATTACAGGAGCAAATCTCTTCCTCGGTCCTCCTTATCAATGTGCCAGACTCTTCTAAAGGTTGCAAAAGTTGTTTTATTCCTGAAATATCTGTGACCCTGGCCATTCGGGTTCCTTCATAAAGATCGCTGAGGATGGAATAAATTCACGTGCTAGTTATCAGATCATCAACAAGAAGTTTACTGCCCTCGTCTATGGTGGAGGTAGTGATAGGGAGGGGGTGGGAGTTCTGTTTCTACTCATTCATCAGGCCTAAATATGGCAGACTTGTCATAAAGTAATTGACGTAGTCAACAGAATTCACCCTCAATATTTGGTACGGATTAACTCTGTGACCTCATATATCACACTGTATATAAATTAGTTGTATGTTTTATCACCAATCATAATTTAGACACTGTACCAAACATCTGTGTCAGCCCTGCATGTTTTCATTTGAAGGATAAACACGACAAATAAATAATGGGATATATTAATTTTAGTTGGAATATGTGGTGAACGTGGTAGGCTCCTCAATGTGGAGAGATAGATACAGAAAATCCACTCACTTGAGGTTCAGCTAAAATTAGTGCATTTTACATCAAGTACAAAAGTTTTTGAAAAAAAAAACACTGATCCTTCTTTGAAGTTGCTGTCAATTGTCATCTACGAAGAATGGAATGAACTTCAAGGGATAGGTGGGAAAAGAATAAGACACAAATGAGAAAGTGCCCCTCAAGACTAGAATCCGCAGCTAAGTTTTAGCTCCGGTTGCGAATTCAGCTTCTGGAAACTGATAACATATCCAGCTTAAAAGAAAGTAAAGAAAAGGTTGAAAAACCCTAGAAGTCAACCCAACTATGAGCTAAGTTTCATGTTAGTCACTCTAGTTGTGCAATAATCGTGTCTTTCAACTTGTAAAAAGTTGTGTTTACATGACACACGATTGTGTTAAAAGTAGCTTTTCAAAAGCACGAGTTTACATGATGTCCACCCATATCAACATACTCACGTTGTAAAAAGTTGTGTTCACATGACACACAATTGTGTTAAAAGTAACTTTTCAAAAGCACGAGTTTACATGATGTCCACCCAAATAAACATAAAAAGGTCATGTTAAATTTTGTGACGGAATCATATCACTGTTGACTTGAAACGACTTGAAACTTCAGTGATGAGTTTGGAAACTTGAGCAACTAAAATGAAATTTCTCTCTAAGTTTGGTGACATCTGGGTACTTGTAAAGAAAGAGTTCCCCACAGAAGCTCACATACCTGGCCACCATTGTGCCAACCCCATCTCTTTGAAACAATTCCTTCAGTAAAACTCCACCAATAGTGCCATCCAAAAGATGAACTCTTTGAACACCTACCTGATGATAAGTAAAATAACCAATTTAGAAAGTTAATCAAACAAAGTCTAATTGCATAATAGAAGATAAAAAAAAAAAAAAAAAAAAATGAAGAAATGTGCTAAGTTTCTGCTCCAACATTTAAGAGGGGGGATAGAGGATCGAAAATGGTCAACAAATTACATGTACACCAAAGCCCAAATGGGACTTGAACCTGGCACCTCAAATTTGAATGACAAGAAAATGAATAAAGCTACAAGACAAATATGAGTAAAACGATTGAAATTAATATACATGGAAAGATTTCATCAGAACACTACTCATCTTCCCCCTACTTTTGTTTTTGTCAAGCATTTCTTGACAAATCAAACAATTCGGCACCAACAGAATAACTACAATGTCTGGCAATAACAAATCAAAAGGCCAAAAAGGCACTTACTTTGAAACAAGGACATATGTCTAGTTTAGTTTGTTTAACCAAACCATGGACTACTATATAAGTAGATCATGTCATTAAATGACTGGGACTTACTCTGCAAACAAAAGCAGCTGCAGCTAATTCTGTAAGGTAACCATTTAATCTACTCAGCCTTTCTTGACCTCCAATAGCAAAACCTTGTTCACTGGACCAAAGTCCATTGCCATTTTCAAAACCTACTCCATTCTGAAATATTGGAGTATTCCTCTTAGTAAAGGCCTCCTCTTTTTGCGATGGGACTGTTCCATTTGAGTTAATATATCCAAGATTGTTGAAATCTTCCAGATCAACTGCTTCTACATAATTAGCGGCTGTCTCACTATGCTTAGCTCGCTTTCGAATTAACATGTCTGCATCTTGAAGAGTTAAGAATCGAATAAGACGCCCACATTCGTCCAGAATTGGTCCATCTATGATGCAAATAAGTTTCTCAGCTCTAAGCGCCATTGCACAAGCTGTAGCAACTTCGTATGTGCTGCAGCAAGAGAAGCGTACAAGATTACTTTTCAAGATAACCACCAACAGAAATCACCTTATGAAGCGCACACTGTACAATGTTTAATCCAATAAGTGACAAAGAACAAATACAAATACAAAAGTGAAAGCACCTAAAAGAGTTTTAGTAACATAAAGTAAATTGGTCGTGTTTCAATGAAATTTATAGAGTGACATATTTCTTCTCAAAAGGAATAAACACCTAGTTGCATGGATCTCATGACTAATTGACCCAGACGAAACAGAAAGTAATCTCTGTCCATAATACTGAGCTTTAAGAACATTGCAACATACGCTAGATGAATTTAAATATTGAGTAACTCAAAACGTAAATACATGCACGAAAATACCATGCCAGTGGCAACAAAAATACCTATCAAAGGCCATAAAGCATACTTGCAGTTTAATACTTCTCCAGAACTTGAATAACCGAGATTGCTAAGAAGCACTATACAATCTTGATCTAGCCTCTCACGAATACGAGAAACATCTATTTTCTTAACTTCACCAGTTGACGCGTAATCAATTCCATCAACGACACCTCTTCTCTGCCAAAAGGGACAGAAATACAAGCCATTTTCATTTGCACATAAAATCTTGGTGTCAGAATAAATAAGCGAATAAGTGCATTCTCACCTTAGCTGCTAGGAAATTACCACTAGCAACACTAACACCATCATACAACCGACTATTGTCTCCATGTCTACGGACACCACTTAAGGAAGGTCCAGGCGATAACTTTGACTCAATCATAATACTAATTCTCCCAGCTGCATCCATTGCAGCCTTGAGAGAATCAGAGTCTGTGATTCTATAGCGACCATCATATTTGGGCTCACGGCCTGTAAGTAAAGCACAATGACTTTCTAGCTATCAGCTGAGAAATCTAAACAGCGGACCAGTGAAAACATTTTCAAGGCAGTGATAGGTGAACACCAAAAAGGGGGCGATACCTTCACACTAATTTAATGATCTTTTAAAATCATTGGTGACACTTTAAAATGCATACTTTGAAGTTGGCAAGGAATTTGCTTACCTCTTTCAGACAAAAGCTTGTCGATTTGGACATGGGTCCCTGGAACTAAAACAAACTTGATTCCCAGTCCATGAAGCAAAGAAATATCCTGTCCAAAGTATTCGTTTGATTAGACGACCTATCCAAAGTTGAATAAATATCTAGTAAAAGGGAACGTACATTCCAAGATACGAAAAACAGAGAGGAAATGTAGAAATCTACTATGAAGCAACTCAAATTCTAGTTTCTACAATGCCCTCATAATCCAATCTTTTAGATTTTGCTGCTAATAAACATAATATATTACTAGGAATCTGAGAAATAATAATAAAGTCTAAAACAAAACGTGCCATGAGAATGGGATCCAAATGAGGGCTATCAACTATTTCAGCAGAAATTAGAAGAACGAAGGTGCTGTTTCTGTGTGCCAGAAAATACGGCCATGATTCGCGAAAGAAGCTCACGAACAAGTCGTCTTTAACAGCACTGCTGGCTTCAATTCCCCTGCTCTCTGCTTCCCCCATGACATTTATTTTCTTCCCGTAATCATTATAATTACCCTCCAAGGACAACAAGAGCTTTCCATTAAATTTTTTTGTGAATCGACTATTTTTTGGCCTCGTAATTGAGCTGTGAGAGAAATTTGATTTCCGATAGCAACTGTTGTGGTTTTGGATTGGCAAGCAAGAACAGGGAGATGAAGCTGCCATTGAATTATAGTTGGAGAAAATTGATTAACAGAATTTCCCTAATTTCATTTAGGTTCAGCCAAACACGTTCTAATTATTACGTGAATGGTAGTTGAAAATGTGGCGGGGAGTGGAGGCGCGGTTTGTCGACGATGAAAATATGCTCAGGGATTTAATGGGTAAATTCCTCCACATTTCACAAGTGTCCTCAACCTTCATTTGTGATATTTTAGTCCCCAACCTTTTTATATTGTATCCCATTTGAGGAAAATATCTATGTGATGCCACACGACATGCAATATTTTTTTCTTATTGCTCATGCAATTTCTGGTATATATATGAATTTATCATTTTATTCAATTTTTAGTTTACATTTAATAAAAAAAATATTTTTTGCTATAAATATGAAAAATTCTATATTTTTATAATTTTATTTATACAATCATACATGCCAAATCGGAACAAACCGCGACTTGTGACCCGCATGGGCTCGATTCGGATGGGTCAGCAGGCGGGCCTAGGTTGTAGTCCAAAATTGTGGGCCGACCCAGAACCGGCTTGGAACTCGTGCATGCGGGCTTTTTTTCACATGGACCGTTACCGGGCTTATATGTTAGTGGGCCGATCCGGCCCGGACCACCCGGATTGACACCTCTACTCACAAAGCTACACTTCCTTTGATGATATCCTTCCATCATTATGAAAGGCCGGATTTCGAGAAATGAAAGCATAATGTTCGACTATTGGGAAATAAAATATATATACATGATACAATATGAAGTATATGATCGCAAACAAATGATAAGATAAAAGACAAAAAACTAATTGGCAAAGGAACAGAGTATTTTATTCAATTGACTAATATGGAGAAAAAAAATACAATAATTTAGTAATACAAAACTTGTTAAAAGAGTTTAATACTTATAAGTGTGAATGTCAAATCCTAAAAATATCATAAAGATGGAAACAAGATCAAAAATCACGTGGAATAAAGAAAATAATATTTTTCCAATAAAAATACGTGCAAAGAAAGAAAAAAATATTTTCTCAAAAATCTCAACCCAATCCGGATCAAAAAAATTCAATGTCGGCGAAAATTACGAAACGTGAAACATACCTTTATTATAAAATTCTTTTTGACAAGAATCAGTGGATTCTTCAAAAATTGATATGATGCTTTTGGTGAAATTATAAAATTCAACATTCAGGCGCCTAGATAATTGATGTTTTTATAGAATTATTGTATTGAAAATTTTGTGAAAAAACAGGCCATCAAAAAGATGTTGCAAGGAAAGAATTTTTCAAATTATAAAATGTTGTTACTATAACCTTAAGTCCGTAAAGTATGTTAGGAAACGTTTGTGCCAAATTCTCAAATAATATAAATTGAAAGAGAAAGTAAAGGAAAATATAGGGGTAGAGAAATGCTGAAGAATAAGGATTTTGTTATATATCAACGGATGCTTCGATGTACAGCATCCCTTACAATAGGGGGCTCGCGAATTTTTTATTGGATATGGGCCCCCACTTTTGTGAGGGGAGTGTGCACCAAGATGTCAATCCTGATATACAAATAGCAAAATCCAAAAAATAATGCTGCTTGAACAGGGTTAGGTGATATGGTTTTTTGATGGGTTGCTGTACAGCAACTGTGTAGCCCTTGTTTTTCAAATTGCTCAATGAAATGTTGACACATGACTCCTTATTTTTTAACTCTTGTTGCTCATCTTGTTTGTGTAGCGAAACTCAATGGTAAAACATGTTTATTGGAAGGACTTGTGTCATTTTGTACACACTTGTTGATGCATGAATTGTTGCTGTCAAAAAAATCATTGGATGAAAAAATTATTTTGTTTTTCAACTCTCAAATGAGATAATGTCATGTAAAATTGTGTAAACAAAGGTATACATTAAGATGTAAACCAAGCATGACTCTTATTGGAAAGTTCCGAGAAGCTGCATAAAGAGCAGCGATAGGGTCAGTGAAGTCAAGCAAATATGCCAAAGTTACTACACATCTACTGATGACATCTAGAAAGAAATAAGAAATAATTGAAAAACTTTTGACCACAAATTTTTTCTATCCAGATGCCATCAATAGTTGAATTGAACCCAGTTCTTGCAATGGCAGATAAATGACACGTGAGAACGACAATCGCACACCATTCTTGGTGGAATTGGTTCGATCACAATCGTAGACCAAATTGAGTAGAATGATTTAGTCAAGGATAACATCATGTCAGTTCTCTTAAGAGTTATACCATCATGTCAATATGATGAATTAGGATTTTTCATTTTAGTTGGTTGCAACAATTTATTATGGATTTATAAATAAATCATTAACTCGTCGTGATGATATTTTTCTTTCGTTTGTTGCCTTAGCCATTCTCTTGTAACACAAACGATCAAGGCTTGAAGTTGCATGTTTAATGACATTGTAAGTTTATGATTAAAGTTCTTTCGACTAAAAGGTTCTTTATCCACATATTACTTCTCTATGAAAGTATGTCAGTTGTTCTCCAATTTTTGTCATTTATGAACCTTTCAGTTCCGTTATCACTTCAAGTTTGACAACCAACACCATATTTTAGTCAAGATTTTGATTATATTTTGTCTAAAGTCCAAAAAAGACGTCCATTTAACCTCTTGATGATTGAGATTTGACTCCAACTTATCTATAGTGGTGTCAAAATGGATTGATTAGCCTCACCCATGAAAAGTTTGATGTCTAGCTCTTAAGTTACAATAGATTGGTGAGGCAGTAACCGGAACTATGACTCCAACTTATCTATATGGAAATTATTAACTCGACATGATGATATATAGTCACCATAGATTGGTGGGGGTGGGATAAGAAAGTTACCAAATAAAGACATCATTTTAAGTGTAGAAAGTGAGCAAAGTCACTACTTTCCTTTCGGAGTCTTTTGGTTGCTATCCAATCTTATCCCATATAA
>CAIGRF010228318.1:5035-18324 GCA_903798235.1 Fraxinus ornus | reverse complement strand
TGGTGGTGTTTGTGTGGTGGATTTGGTGGTTTTGTGGAGGGTTTGGATAGTTTTTTGTGTGGTGGTGGTGGTAGATCAGGTGGTGTTGTATGTGTGTGGTGGGGTTGCTGTTGCGGTGTGATGTTGGTGTTGCAAAAATTGCGGTGGTGGCGGTGGTGGCGATGGTGGTGTGGTGATTTGTTGATGTGTTGTAGTGATGTGGCGATGGTGGTGGGTGAGGGTGGTTGCAAGTGGCTGTAGTGGCAGTGGTGGTAGTGGCCGTGACGGTGGTATGTGACCTACTATTTGATGGTATATGACCAAATATTTGGCAATCTGTGATCAGTTACTCAACTGAGACCTAAAAAATTAATAGTATGTGACTTAAAAATAATATGTGACCAACCAATTTAAAAATCTGTAATCGATAAATAAATTGTGACTAATTAATTTAATAATATGTGACCAATAAATAAATTGTAACATATAATTATGCATCTGTAACCATTAATTGTATAACTGTGACTTTATTATATTTAATTAATAATATATATACCTGAATTTTGAATTTTCAAATTATAAATTTGATTTGTGAATTGGTGTAAACTATACACATGATTTATGATTTTTCCCCAAGAAAAATTACCTTGGTGGAACTAACATTTGGTGGTAATCTCGAGTTGGAATTGAGATTGGGCTCGGTACTCTCCGTCTAGTAAAACCTCTTCACCTCAATATCCAAATATTGAATCACCACATGACTTGACAATTTCCCATTCTAACAAAGAAAATGCAATGTGGGTGTATACGTATGAATTTTTCCATTGTTTTTTTTTTCTTAAAATGAAAGAGATACAATGACACTACTGTATTCGAGAATAGCCTAAAGCGTCAATAGTAATGCTTAAGGTTCTCTTTCAACATACAACGAAAAGGATAATATATAGGAGGTTAGAGAAATTAAATGATATTTTGCTCGATTTAAGAAAACTATATGATATAAATAGATATTAACACTAAAATTTCTATTATGTCCTTGTTAGACATTCATTCTTTCAAAACTCATTTTCAACCATACATTCTTCAATAAAATAATATTTTTCATCATATCAATAACTTTTCCTTAACCACATATTTCTCATCATGTTTTTACCACGTCCAAAAGAACCATCAGAAAAAGATAATTTTTTGGACGATTTGAAGAACTTAGCGATCACAAAAACTTCGGACATGAGGCAATTTCAGATGAAATTTGTAATGCCTAGATAGAAGGAATAAAAACAAGAAGAATAGTAACTTGGAGAAGAACATGCACAACAACGTTGTAGCATAAGTCTCTGGCCATTTACATTGAAGCAACCCAGCAAAGACAACACGCAACAAAATCACCTCTAAAAATCATGTTTAAAAAAGTTCTCCATAGTCATCCTAAAACCGAAGGCTCACACAAGAACTAGAAAGAAGCCCCAAAATCAACTACAAATTATATTACCAAAAGTAGAAAAAATGGCAGGCCTAGTCATTTGTAACGCCGTCAAAGCCATCAATGTCTCGAAGACTGCATAAAAAGTGAAAAATAGTTGGGACAAAAAGGTGTACACTACAAAGACATATATACTTGCCTCACCTTCACTACCATGGAATTAATAATAGAAAGGAACAAGAAAATGTTCCAATGGCTATTAAAGTTGGGCAAGGTCAAGATGAGAAATAGAGAATTGTGAATTTGTGATTCCTCTTATGTATTTAATCATCCATTATTCATGAAGTCGTTGAAAGAGTAGAAGAAGATAATGGCTCCGATCATAAAGGCAGCCTTGCATTTCACCACCTCCTGCATGTCATGGTTCCATTTAAACCTATGGGGGTTTGAATCTCACTTCCGAAGTATGAGCTTCCTTTGTGTGGTTTATATAGACTTGGGCTCTCCAATTTTAACGGCTAACTTTTGAGGTATGACTCTTCCGAATTCTATGACATTCGTATCAGAGAAGGCATCTCCTTTCGAGACCCTGGTTGGAGTATAGGCGTTTGTCCCGAGTGGGCGCCAGGGTCGGAAGCGTGATGGTTTGTCGTAGTTTGAATGAAACGTATGAGAGTTTGAATCCCATATCAGAAGTATGAGTTTCCTTTGTGTTGTTTATATATGTTTGAGCTCTCCAACCTTAATGGCTAGTTTTTGAGTTCTGGCTCTCCCAAATTCTATGTTACGGTAAAAGTCGTTGAGGCAGTAATTGATACTAGCGACATCTTAGAATACCACAGTGACCGGCAGTGAGTGGTTCTTGCTTTTAACCACTAGGTAAACATTATTTTTTATGGAGACAGGTTGCCTATTCAAATGGTTCATGTCAGTCTTTTTGCCAGCAAAGTTAGTAAACTTTTACAGGTTGATTGGTACTATTCTTAACTCAATTGCATCCAAGGTAGGAAACCACACAGGTTACTCAATTTTAGAAGTCTTCAGTGGACTTAGGCCTATGGTTTATATAAGGGAAAAATTCAAAACTCAGACATTTAGTATGCTTCATTTCACTTTTAAGATAATAAGTTTTAAATTTCAAATCTCAGAGAATCTTCTATATATACGTGCATATATAAAAAAGATTTCGTTAATTCAAATCAAGATACAAGATTCCATTAATACCTGAAATCAAGCTTTGAGACTTCATTCGTGACCGAACTCCTTAAAATACATCTCTCCATCTCTAAACGCCAAATTCATCACAAATTTAACCATTTGTAGTCATCTCCATCTCCGTTAATTATAACATTTAGAGATTTAACGTCACAAATTGTAGAATTATCGTCACATATCAGTAATTAATAACAGTTGCAGCAAAATTTTTGTTCTGCTGTATTGAGTTCGTAGTTAAATCATTCAATTTGGGTTCCGATCAGCGTCGTTTCGCAATTGGTAAATGATTACACATTAGAATCGGGCAACTCACATTTTCACAATTTCTCATACATACAATTACGCATCGGTAGTGAATTTAGCTGATTTTCAAAATCGAATTTGAAAGTTATGCTTTCTTTTCAAAAACTAATGTATGTGACTTTGATTCGTTTTATGTGACATGATTCAATTTATCTAAAAATGTGAATTGTAGTTGAACCATTGTATTGAAGATTATTGACAAAATGATTGTGACCAGTGGTCTTATTTATGTGACTAACAATCAGATACATTGACCTGTCTAATTTCATGCTATGATGAGTTTTTAAGATAGTTTTATATGCAGTACTGCATTATTGGGCATGTAATGCACATCTGTGACATGTATTAATCGTGAACTACAAAGTATTTTTGTAACTTATATTTTCCTGTGAAAAGTTGCAGAAATGGACTCGGTGCACGTTTGCTTGATTTGTAGATCTAATGAATCACTAGTGTTGGTTGATCGAAATTGTGGTTTTAGAGACATAGTAAATATCATTATGACTGAATGTGGGTTGAATGAAACGAAGGTTGCAGTCACAATGACATATACATTGAACAGTAAGTTGCCAGCAAGCAGAATAAATAGTGATAACAATGTGTTCTACTACCTGATGCTAAAGTGCATGGATCATGACCCTTCCAAATATCCGATAAACGTTGAGGTCACAACTGCGGAAAGTGGAGATAAGTCATGGATGGTTCCGTCTGATGTACACTCCAACGGTGTTATGTTTTCATTAATGGATATGTCGTCAGACATATGCAATGCAACAGATAAACTTAAAACTTCCAAGTCACAATGTCAGAGATGAAGTCATAGTTGTCTATGTTCCTAATGGTATGCAAATAGAAAACGAAAGAATTTTCCGTGATAAGGAAATTCTGAAATTGAGCTTGTCTTTGTTTGCAATACAATACATATTTGAATTCATGGTTGTTCGTTCAGACGAGAAAGAATATCTTATCAGGTATTCGCAAGAAGAGTGCAATTGGATATGCAAATTTTAAAAATTGGGGAGAACAAAGATGTCTAAGTTTAGGAGGATTAAAGATGGACGCACATGTACTTCGAATATAGTATTGGGATCTCACAGGCAGGTTTCAACCACAGTTGTGTTATCTTGCATCAAATAAAAATACACCTCCTCACGAACCATACACACTCCAAATGATATATATAATGACATGTTACACACATATGGAGTTTCTTTGATTTATGTAAAGGCTTGGAGATCTCGAGAGAAAACATTAAAGATGCTTAGGGGGGATCCTACATATTCTTTCATGAAAATATCAAGCTTCTTTTATATGCTTCATAAAAAAAATTCGGGTATGGTCACAGGACTGGAGCTTGATGGTCACAATAGATTCAAATATTGTTTCATGGCCCTCGGTGCATCAATTAGAAGCTGGGAACACTGTAGGCATGTGATTGTAGTTGATATAACGTATTTGAATGGACATTATGGTGATACATTTTTCATGGCATGTACGCAAGACGCTAATAACAACATATTCATACTTTGGAATTGGAGATAACGAGAACTATATGTCTTGCTTGTGGTTTTTTGAAAACTTGAAGAAGGTGTATGGAAATAGGGATGGCTTGTGTTTTGTATCAAATTGCCACAACAGTATCAAGAATGCAGTTGAAAAAGTGTATCTAGGGACCTGTCATGGGATTTGTTCATATCATCTCCTACAGAACCTCAAATCACATTAAGGAAAATCAGGTCACAATATAACGCAAGCTTTCAATTCAGTAGTCCGCGCATATACATTGACTGAATTCGAATATAATATGCAAACTGTCTTCAATGAATCATAAGATCACGGATTACCTGGTAATGTGTTAATTTCAAGCGAAATTTAAATTCTAATAGATGTCACAAATGTCAGATGTAACATTATTCGAAATGTGTTCTTTCTTGTAGGCCAAAGAAGGACATGAAAACTGGTCACGATTCCACATGTCGGCTAATAGATGCTCAACAATGACATCAAATAAGTAGAGTCAATGAATGTGGTCATAAAGGCAGCCAGAACTACCCATTGTAGCTTTATTAGAGTAATTACAACAAACTATACAATCTTGGTTTCACAAATATAGGAACACAGCGCATGGCACTTTTACAAAGTTGTCGAACAAATATGAAACAATCCTTCGATAAATGAGCACTGATTTGAGGTATCTGAGGTTAAGATTGTATATGTGACCTGAATCTCATATTTGTGACATCATTAATATAAGTGAATTAACAGTTATTATTTGCAGGTGTTTCCTACAAATCACACCATATTTTTTATAAGTGGTGAATGCTCATCTTTCATCGTCGATATAGAAAAACATACATGTACATACAGGATGTTTCAGATAGATCAATTACCATGTCCACACACATTGACTGTTATTGCCATGATGAAGATGGACCCATATGATTATTGTTCATACTATTTCTCAAGAGAGGCATACATTAATGCGTGTCATGACACTATATTTCCAATTGAAAATCTAGGTGACTGGAGAATGCCCGATGAAGTGAATGATATAATTGTTTTAGCACCCAACTAGAAAAGAAGTTCAGGAAGACCCACACAAAAGAGGAAGAGATCATCATGTGAAAGTAAAATAACTATCAAATTTGGACGTTGTGCTCAAAATGGTCACAACCGTAGGTCGTTCAGCAACTTGGTTCCATTAAGTAAAAAAAGTTCATAGTTCCATGTGAACAATAAGATGTCAACTTATCCTACACATTGATAGTAGTTATAGCATTTAAGATCGTAGTTATAGTTGTGGATAGTGTTAGACATATCATGTAAATTTACGTTATCCATTCAAAAAATATTCATTCAAATTGAATAAAACTTGACATTTGAGAATTCATGTGAGTTTTGTAGGTCTGGATATGATTTTGTGACATGATATTCATGTAATTGTGACTTAGACCTATTTGTGACCTATTGTCAATAACATGTGACTTGTAAACAGTATGTTACATCAAGGAAATAATCTGTGACCTGCACACATTACTAAACCGTGACATTTAAACACTTATAATAGTTATATGTGACATATTGATAGTAAACATTCATAATATTGATCTGTGACCTGTTGAAATTTATTTCGAGAAATTGACTCAAAAATAACGAAATGTAATAGACATAATAGTGAAATAAGATTTCATAACATCGTGAACATTCATAAACTTCAAATGTAATCATTGTTACAAAATGATATCTACATGTTCCCCTATTACTACGTAGTTACATCAATGCTCAGTCACATATTCAACATTCATTATCTAATTACACCCCAGCCTTTTCCTTTAACACCCGGTGGACTTCTTCATTTCACGGTGCTTATAAAGCAGTGCAACTATATCGAGTCGTACTCTGGCAGCATCAAAATCCTTTGGCATGGATGCAAATTCATTATAAAGAAGGTATTCAACATATTTGATCACAAATATGTCACAATCATAGCTGAAAAATAAAAAAGTCAATTTATTAGTTTTACGTCAGAAAGATGGTACAAAACATATATTTCTTTAGTCAAACAACATGTTAAAATGATTGTCACAAACATACCCATTTTGCTGCTGTGGCCCCTCAAAACCTAGCGCAAGCCTCAAATCCATGGAATAATCATCTGAATTTCTATTCCATATTCCAATTGCATTCATCAAATGAGGGATGATTTTCAAATATGGTTCGATTCCCTGTTTCACACTTGCATTCGTGAAAGTTCTCATAATTGAATTGAATATAAGCAATGCCCGAGCCTTAATATCAAGCAACCCCAAAATCCAATGAGCCTTGTTTGTAGGCAAAATGAGCATTATGACTTGGTCCACTTTAGTCCATGGACTGGTCAACGGTATTATGACTCCAGTGATATCATTCATCAGCCTTATATCTACGAATAGAACATTTGGATCCTTTATGAATTTGGGATATACGTTCTTGATTGTGGCCTAAAAGTATGAGTCAGTTGTGGTAACCTTTAACTTGACATTCTTACCATAACGTGCTAGTTGATGAATGGTGTAGAAGCATGCATCCATTGCTGTCACTATAGAAAATAATAAGCACTGATTAGTCGTCAGGATCTATAAGAACAGTGATGTTTTATATGATTTGTGACATGTCCATGTGTTCTGTGACCTAAATGTAATTAATGTGACCTGGCGATAATTCGTGTGACTTGTGTATATGGTTTGTGACCTATGGTATATGATTTGTGACTAATGAATAATGATATTTATGTATGATTTGTGACATGTCCATGTGTTCTATGACCTGAATGTAATTAATGGACCTGACCATAATATATGTGACTTGTATACATGGTATGTGACCTAAGGTATATGACTTGTGACTAATGAACAATGATGTTTATATGTTATATGTGACATGTCCATGTGTTTCGTGACATGTATGAAATTAATGTGACATGACCATAATGTCTATGATTTGTATGTACAGTATGTGACCTACGGTATGTGACACAGTACAAATGCTATGATACATATATAGAATGATATGTCATCTTCACCTACCGAGTTGGTCAATGACGCTTCTGGAGAAACGAGTCCATGCCACCATGTTTTGTTGCCTACGACTATTATGCCAATGTAAAACGGGGGCTTAATAATATCATCAGCATCTTTGAATTTTTTTTCATATAAAAAGAATCAAATAATAAATTAGCTATCTTTATTTGCAATGGGTTTATGTCGTAGTTCACAAAATAATGTCATACTTACTTGTTTATTGGTTTGTAACCTCTATGGAACCAACTATTAAATGCTACAACATCAGCATCATCTGCATGTTGATTGTAGTATCGAAAAATTACGACACTCTCAGAACTCTTGCTTTGATTCCCTTCAATAGAAACAAAAGGAGATTGTAATATTCTTGTCGGTCTAGAGACACGTTTCAACGGAAGACGAATGTAGGTGTAGAAGTGGGTGATACCTGTAATGTAGTGAAATATGACACATTAGTTAATTATGTAACCTATGAGTGGTAAAATATAATGTCTGTGCGTAAATGAATTTTTTAACCAGAAACCTTCTGATATTCACATTCTTTATCATTCACCACATGGGCAATTACAGCATCAACTTGTTCTTGTACTTGTTTTGATTGAACCAATTGTGACCCAATGTTCCCAGTTTGGAGCAGGTTGGGTAAAACCAATCCCCAAATCAAATGATCGCAGTTCGAACGTCAATGGGTCGAATAACAGCTTACATTTCCCTTTCTTGTCAACAGTTTCTTCAACATTTTCCCCCTGCAATAGCACGTTTATGTACAAAAAGTCAAAAAGTTACAAATGAAGATGTCAAACCTCGGTAGTAGAATGAACTTACTTCTTCCTGAATCTTTCTAGCTCCGTCACTAGGCAAATAACTTTTGTCTTTGAATAAGTTCATAATCTGATCCATAGCTTGAAATCATTGCAGTCACAGATTCAGAAAAAAAGTTCATTTATGTCTTCATCTCCAACAAGTCCGACCTGATTTCTCCTTATATACAAACAATTTTCATCTTGTGATTCATGTTATCCATAATTGATGATAAATGTGTCGACATCATTCATTTGCACAGAGAGCTCCTTATTTTTCATTTGGAGTTCACTGATTTCCTTTTGCAAACTCTCCAACACCTATGACATTTGACATATATCAATGACATGGATAATGTAAGGTATTGAGGTATATGAATCATTGTGACACATACACATTTGTCTGTGATCTTGAACACTATGGCATGTGACTAATGCTTCTATATTTGTGACACGTCTGAATAACATATGCCAAATTCACAACGGCATGTCACAAATGCATATGTACATGTGAAGTACATCAACAACAATTGTTTAAAATATGAACTTGTATGAAACATTTGTAACCAGTTGATATTCAATTGTGACTTCAATGAAGTGTCATGTGACCTCATCTTAAAATGCATATGAAAGAGAGAAATATGAAACTTGACCTAGAATTAACATGCACATTTGAAATTCAAAACATGAACACAAATAAAAAACTCAAATATGATAAATCAATAAACATAACGACGCTTAAAATTAAAGATAGCAACATACATTGGATCCATGTACATGTGCTGCGGAGGTAGAGACATATGAGCAGATGGACCCTCATCTAGCGGTGAGTGAATGTGCACGGTGTGTGGCTCGGTCAGAGGATCCATCGAAGTACGAATAGAAAATGATGTCCTATGTCTTCTTGGAGGTGGATCAACAAAATCATCATCCTCATCCTTGATGTCGCTGGAATGGCCCAACCGTCCGTCAATAATCATAAGAATGCGTGGTTTGGACTTGTTTTTTGGTTGGTGGATCTTTGAACTTCTCATTGCACGTGATAGAGATGGAGCTTTGAACTTTTGTTGTAGTGTGTTATATAAAATACCTTCCATGTATAGCTGCATTATCTCTATTTCAGACTTATTGATATCTTGTACTTGCAGCTGTACATAAATGAAAATAGTTGTTATGAATCCCATTTACTTTGACATGTATACTGATTGCACAACTTAAATGTGTCTCACAAATCTATGAGTACTATGAAATGTGAAATATAGTGGGTGTTTGGTGAGAATTAAAATTAGATATTTAGGAGATTGTGATAGAAATATTTGAAATGTGTGGTTGAAAAGTTGTGGGACCCATGAAAGATGTAGTTAATATTGATTGTTTGACTTTGATTTAGATTAAAATCTGATTTTAATCCGAAACAAATAAGGCCATAATATGAAATGTGACCTGTGACTTGTGATACAATGTCACATATGACCTGTGACTATGGAATAGAAAATATAACCCGTGACCTATTGCATGTCTTAAAAATCGATGAGTACTATGCAATGTGATATTCCCTTCGACTGTATAATATGAAATATAACCTGTGACTCTATTAGGTTAACTGTGACTCATTTGAAACTTGTCTACGTAATACACAAATGAAACGAAAACTTACATCCAGGTCAGAGAACACCTCTTCTTCAAGTTTAGCACCAGATGGCAGTGTATCTGATCTCCAATTCAAGATACGTGGGCAACTCCTCCGAATCCTAGAAGTCACAGTCCCATATAGCCGTGGAATAGACTCATAAATCCAAACTTGGAAGGCAACTAGAAATCCTTTGAGTCTATAGTGAGAATTTCTATGACTCAAACCATCTTTCAGCGAGTTTATGGAAATATCGAACAAATCTTTTGCCCATGAAAACATGTTCATAGCATCAAAATCTTCAACAAGAGCAAACAAATAGTTCTCAACAACCTTCTTGTACGAGATTGAGAACATGTATGATGTTATCAAATAAAGAATCTCAATCCTAACCACATCATGATTGTCTTCATTCGTTAAACCAAGGAAGATGTCTCTAACATCTTCATTTGTCACTAAATTCAAGTGTCCAAAATCTTTATCATTAATCCTGGACTATGCATTTTGAAGACTTTTCCTTACATCATGTCCCTGGTACCTAAGTCCCATGACCAGACAGAACTCAGGCAAAGAAAACTGCAGATACTTACCAGCAACCATAAACCACATCTTCTTTTTGTTCGGTTGATTCACCTCCCGCAAAAGAAAATAATGGATTAGCTGAGATTGAACAATTATCTCAATACAATCCAAGAAATAGGAGAAACAAGTATTAGCTAGAATATGTTTTTGTTCATTGTTGAACTTCAATGTAAAATTTGACAGCACGTGCTTGGTTGCATTCGTGGTAGTTTTACCAGGAAACCATATAGACTTCAATACTCCCAATCCTGCAACATATGACACACATAAAAAGCCCACATCAGTATTTTGGTATTTGTACATGCATTTTAATCACAGAAGAAGCACATCGTATGCAATTAGTTTATCACACTACTTAGTAACTAAGGTCACATATTATATATAAATATAAGCTCATTAAAACCTCGTGACTCATCATAGAACTATAGACATTTCACAAGGACATAATGGATTACAAATAATAGTAGAAATGCGATCACAATAAGGTCACAACGTCAAAAATGTGTGCCACCCAAACCATAAACACCCAACAGATGTGAAATACAAATTTCCCATTACTTGATTCAAATAAATAATTAATTTTAACTTTTCAAACAAATTTACCACAGAATATGCTCCAACCGATGTTTCACAAAATGAGGTCACAAATTACAACATTGTGTGAATACCCAAACCATTCACACCCAACATATGTTAAATATGCATTTCCAAATAACAAAATCAGATTAAGATTAATTTACCTTTCGCGATTTCAGTGGGGTTCTGCGAGTTTCAGGTTTCGAATATTTAGTTCCTTTCATCCTTTTTCTTTTCTCTACTTTTGTTCTCGATTTCTCATCCATCTTATCTCGACTTTTGTGATCACTGCTCCTTGTTAAAACAATTTTTAATGTCTCCATTTGTGGGTGAAATGGAAGAAAATAGTGGGTTTTGTTGGTTCAAAGTCTGATTTTTTTTTTTTAAAGAATCGTGAAAATCGCTCAATGTCCGGTGTATTGTTAAAACCGCTATTCAGTTTGTAGGTGAAATGGAAGAAGATAGTGGGTTCTTGTGGGTTCAATGTCTGGTGTTTTTTTGAAAAGAATCGTGAAAATCGCTATTCAATTTGTGAGATTGAGCTATTTACTTTTACCAATCTCATGTATTCTGAGTGGGTTGAAAGCTCTTGGGCCATCTGGGTTTACAGATATTAAAAAGCCAACTTAGTTTGAACTAATAAGTTGATGGACTTTGGTGGATTTGAACTAAACATTTTATGCGAAATTTGAGATAGATTTTTTTTCCTGGGTCTCATAGCATCAGACATCATCGGGCTCTTTGGACACTTCAACTGGTTGCTAATGATTCTTATTGCTGTTCCCTTACAAACAAATTATCAGGCCCGATGGTTTTATTGGTTTCGTTTGGGCTGCCATTTATTCTAAATTGTGGGTAGAAACACTACATTCTTGGGAACTAGATATTACAATTTACATACAAAACAATTGTCCAGAGTTTTGTTTATCTTAGTGGTGAAAAGCTTATCAAGCCACTACATTTGATTTTCTTTTGTCTTGAAAGAGAAGGTGCCATCGAGAAAGAATAATTTATGTTCATGATCATCAGGTTATTCCAAAGACCCACAACCTAGATTACGTCTCATCTCACTGCAACTCCCTGTTCAATATTTTGGCTTGCAACTGCTTATCTCAACCACCATATCTATTTCCTTTACTTGAGCTACTTATATTTCGGCGTCAATTTTTAAGACCTCACATATTTGACAACTTATATTTCAAAGTCCAACCCGAATATGAATGTACAACTTAGACTTGGGGGACTATTATTACACTTATAAATTACGTGGCATGCATATGACGAAGGGGGTCCCATATATGTTGACGTGACATCGACTATTCAATTGATTGAGCTATTTAATTAAACAACGTCATATTGGGTCTGGGCTTGATCCATTATCATTTTTCTATATATACGTGACTTCACTTCACAAAATGTTAGCATTCTAACCCTAACCAAAATTCCTTCTCTTGTCTCTTGCAATCATATTATGTTTCGTCCGACTGTTGATTTGACCGTATGAGTGTAAACGATCGTCGGCATTTTTTCTTGACTGACGGCCTTTTCTTCCTAACGGGGTGTTACAATGTGCAGGTAATGCCAATGTGGTGGGGGAGGTGACCGAAATTCCGTTGGCTCATTTTTTGAGGTCAACAATTTCCATGGAATTAATTGAAGATCCAAGGTAACAACACAATTTTTTGAGTTTTCAATTTTCGATTAGTCTTACATACTACACAATATTAGAATCGGCCTGGCACGATCGGATTTGGTCAGGCCTTGAAAACCTGTAACTAAAAAATCGCCTTTAGAATTAATTGCCCACCCAATTTTGAGAAAATCGTCGACTTGCACTTGATTTTTACAGTTTGTCCAATTCAGAAATTAATGAATTTAAACCAGTTAATGTTTTCATCTTTTAACCCAGCACATTGAAACCAAAGCGAGGCCCCAAAAATAAGAAACCAAGTCTAAAACCAATTTTGTCAAGCATTGAAAACCTATAACTAAAAAATTGCCTTTAAAACCGATGGCCCATCCAATTTTGAGAAAAGTGGTAATTACATAAAATCAGACATTAAGTTTGATATTTTAAAAATCAGGTTTTGTCTTTATTTAATACAAAATTAGGTTTTAATTTCACAATTAATATTAATAATAATATTTTAAATTAGATTAATCTATATACCCACCATACCACCTACCCCACCAAATTTAAATCTCATTTCCCAAACCTTAAT
>CAIGRF010228308.1:5183-20682 GCA_903798235.1 Fraxinus ornus | reverse complement strand
AGGTGGAAAGGGGAAAGGTTCTGGATTGAGAATTGGAGACCTGTGGAAAAAGAAGGGCCAGAAGTAGAATATGTATTTGTTACTACAATCTTGAAACTAAGGGCTCAAACCATTCGTAATTGTTATGCCTTCTTATGTAATTTGCAATCTTTATACTTATTGACTTTCATCATGTGGTTATTAAAATGTTCCAAGAGTTTTACTTCCTCAGTCAGTTAAAACTTATAAAGGTAGTTCCCATGGTGAAACCATCTTTTGGTTAAAAACAAGAGAATTAGCCAACACAATTCATTCTTCAGGTATCCAATCGTAGAAGGATGGATCAACAACCTTCTTTATCTTCTTGAAATTACAAGCATAATTTTTCACAAATTGGCAAGGGATAAATTTTACGTGATCTGCTGCCAAAATGGGGCTTGGTCAAATAGGATTATGTCGCACAGACATACAGTAGAGAGAAATTCCAGGCAGTTTATCATGTTTAATGGCAAGATCTGTGTAGTTTACACGTCTTTGACACAGAACAAGAAGTACAGCTTTACGCAAGCCTTCATCAAACCGTTTCTGAGCAAAGAATCAGTTCTCTAGGTTAAGAGGAGGCACTTCTGATTGAAGCTCGTGCATCTTGATTAATACTACCGACTTTTTTTTTTATTTTTTTTTTCAAAAGAATTATGCTATTTGTACTCTTTGGCATACACTTTGATTTACCCAACCCCACCTCCTCCCTCACATGGGGGTCGGTTTCCACATCCAATAAATACGTGGGACCCGACCCCCATGTGAGGGAGGGGGTGGGACCGGGTAAACCAACATGTACACGTAGCAAGGTTGTTTTCAAAACCAAGGGAAGCAGCAGTTCGTGCTTTTCTGGAGTGGAAATATCTATCAAAATAAACAAAAAATTGGTCAGCTTCTGAAAAATAGAGAAGCCACTTTTTAGCCCAGGAAACATCAAAAGAAGACAGCTATCAACTTACAATTCTTTCTACTATCAATCATCTTCATCACTTCCATATTGTTGGCATAATGATTGCAATCCACGGCTTACAACAGCGTTGGGTCCTGCCTCCAGATACTTTGACTCCTCCTTTGCTGGCTAGTTACTATTGGAATTGGGAAGTCGTTTCTCAAGAATAGTAACTGTGACCGTTGAAACTTGAAAATGAATTTACCACTATCAGAAGGCCCAGAACTTTGGCAGAAATGGACTGCACACACACAACCTTAAAGGATAGTTGAAATTATTATTTTCGTTAATCATCTCACAAGGTCCAAGAAAAGCTTGCACTCTATACTTGTTCAGGCTTGTAGGCAATGTAGCCCTCGGTACTTCCCCATTTTCAGTGAATATATTTTCACGTCTCTGCAATTGATGCTCTCAATGTTTTTGTATCATCCAGAGCTACAAGGTAACCAGGTGATATGGACTGGAATCGAACAAGATGATATATGAAGAGTGCTCTATGCTAGTGCATTGCGTCCTTTTATTGAACTTCAAAAGATTATGAAAAACGATTTGTTTTATATCGTTTGGTTATTTCCTGCTATTTTTATATCTTGGATTTTATTCGTCGATAACGAAATATATTATGAATTAAAATTTTATATCAGAATAAAAGCTATTTTTCTTAAACACACAATTGTTAATGTCAGTTGAGTTCTCTTTCTTGAGCACTAATTTCCTTGCACTATGACAGCTTAATATTTGCCTAAATGATACAAAAAAAAACCTTCATTCGGTTGTTGATAACCACCCCCAACATTGCTGTTTTTGGCTCGCACCACTTGTAGGCAAAAGAAATTTATTACAAATATGAACAGGTTTCCTGAATTAACTAAGGTGTTGGATCCCTCAAAATGAAATGTCATGCTTGGAAGAACGTAAAGAATATGTATAGCAAAGTTTTCTTGGATATTTTTTGTTCGCAAATCTTTTCATTTTTCCGAATCAAGTTACATCTTTTCCATTTATAACAGTATCGATTTTATTCCTCTAGACGACTTAAAGGCAAACATATACTTATTTTAAATAAGAAAATAAATGAATGAATAATTACGATTATACATTTGTCCATTTTATCTTAAAAATATTACTAGAATGTTTTGGCTAAAAGCTCGACTAACAATCACTTTGATCTGTTACAGATCAGTTCGAAAGTACCCTTTCTTACCTTGAAAAGGCAGGGGCACCTAGAGGACTTCAATCCAAAAAGAGAAATGAGACCAGCTTGGAGGGTCTTCATTCATACAAGCCGAACCAAAACAAAATACTTTTTCTTGTTCTGGGGGTATTGATCGCATCTTTTGACGTAACTCGGGACCAAATTGGTTATTGGGGCGCCCTTTGGAGGGGAAGGGTGGATTGTTAGTGTGGACATCGTATAACCCTTTTAATGTGCTGATGGAATATCATAACATATTCATATTGTCCTTAGAAAAAAATCTAAGAGAAAATGAATTATGGGAGTGTGTGACTTGAACTATTGATTGATCTAGGTTAAAAAAGAGTATACTTTAAGCTCTCGATCGGCAAACCCCTCTTAACTAGCGGATCTTCCAAAAAAAAGAGTTTGTATCGAATAAAGTATATACTTCGACATTTTTGTTTTAGATTCATAGACCAAGATTCGTTTTAAATTTAAAAAATTTCTATAGGGTCTTTTCCTAAGTATTGGTCTCACACGAAATTTGTGAATAAGTGATTGTCTGAAAATGAGCAAAGAATACCCGTCTTTTTGCTAAACATGATGTATTGAACTCGTTCAAGACAAGTTATGCTACTTGGTAGAAGATTAAATACGTGTTTGACAATCATTATTTGAAAACTCTTTTTTTTTATACATATTCATTTTCACTCATACATTCACACAATAAAATATTTTGCACATAAATTCAAATTTTTTTCTACTTTTTAATCATATATTCTTCTAAAAATCATTATTCAAAACTTCGTTTTTTCTGGGAAAAGAGCTATGTACTTAAATGTAACTATAAATAAAGGTTAGGGAGCCTAAATACAATTTAAAGGAGTTGTATTGATAAAAAAATGTGGTGTGGACGCTATTCTCTTTGTCTGTTCATTTTCTTGCGCCATTCTAAGCGCGCTAGAGATCTACTTTTTTTTTCTCTTAAGAATTATGTTATGTGTACATAAAAGTACACATAGCATTTGTCATAATAGCCAAATGACATCCCCTATTGGGGAGGGCTTGTCCCTACTATGTCAACCTCTATGGATCCTTTTCTTAAAGCTTCCAAAGTTTTTATGCCAGATTGATTTCTTTGATTGCTATTCACCCTAAGTCTACTATTTTAGGTAATTTCTTAAGATAATATTTAATTATTTAAATAAATGAATTTATTTGATCAGAGTACTCATTTGTTAGGTCATATGGCCATTGAATAAGGATCAATAAGTTTTAAAGAATAAAAAATGATAACTTTATCTCCAAGGTCGGATATCACGATTTCGGTTCATAAATGAAGAATCATTCGGATTCAGTCGACATGATTTCAATTTCTTTTTTTTTTTTAATCGAATCGAAATCTCTCATTCCATATCAAAATGTTCAAATTCGGTTAATATACCCAATCCTACCTTATAACAAAGGAAATGTAAATTTCATGTTTGGTTGTGCTTGTCCCATGTAAATTTCATGTTTGGTTGTGCTTGTCTCATACCATGATCAATCTGGCTCGACAACGGTCCACCTCTTCATACCAGAGAGGTTATGGCCTAGCTTGTCCCGGTCCATAATCAATCTGGTTCGAATCGGACCGGACCGGACCGGACCGGACAAAGGGTTCAATAGTCCTGCATAGCGGTGAACCGGTTCACCTCCACCGAGGTATTCCAGCTTATAATACAGCATAAGGCAATGGAGGATTCAGAATTTAAACACAAAAAGGACATGGCGGCGCATTTCTAATGTTCTTCAAATATCCGATAAGTAATCCTTTCCTCTTGGTCAAATCTTAAAACCCCAATCGAAGCCAATTCATAATTCTCTACAATAACCTGCTGGATTTTCAATAACCTGCCTTTAGTTTGTACACTGCTTTCTAATTTTCTTCTTATGCTTTAGGATTTTAAATACCCGTTTCTTATAATAATTAGCATGAACATGATGAAAAAGTAGGGCTTTTGGATTCTGTGCCCATTGATTGCCCAGATTTATTACTGCAAGCGTTCTAAACTAATGGCTTGGATATGATAATTTGGTTGCCTCACTCACCTGAGTGCATATATGCACATAGTATATTTATTTGAAAAAATATGATTTTCTGTACTAATGGTGGGCCAATTTATGTCAATTAAACTTCTTGGAAGATTTTCCAATTAGAATAGGTGGACGGAGTGAGGAAGATGATGAATTATAACAGGTACTGATGATTGGTGTTTTCCAGTATCTAGATACATCTCCTGGTGCAGCCCTTTTTTTGTGCACGTGCCGAGTGTCTGAGATACGTGAACCCACTGATTTTGCCACTTTTTTTTCTGATTCCCACTCCATTATTAGATCGATATCATTGCCTTCATACAAAATTCCACGTAGATCAAATTGATTGTTTACATATTAAAATGACCTTTCAAGTCTTTTAACACATGATGTGTCCAGGTAATACCTGCTGCTTCTTGTGCACATGAGAAATACTTGGTCAAAAGATTCAAGTGTTGCTTGGAATGCTAATTTCATCATGCCTCACTAATGACCACCATTTTCCGCATGGCACATTCTCTGGTGAAGCTCCAGGAGAGCGTGGTTATACCCAGCAAAGATGTGCTGTTTCTGTGACCGGTGAATGTGGAAATTCTTGGTTAAGCCATGGCCTAAATAGTTCGTAGCAGCAGGCTTTCTCTTCTCCTAGGGTGCCATTTTGAGAAATGAAATTTGTCTTATTTTTTCATGTTTACTGCAGGCTGAGAATCATTGAAAGGGGATAAGTATTATGGACGCTAAAAGTTTCCATGGGAAGAGTGAACGCAAATAAAGTATTTTATTACCTTTTCATCAGGAAAGAAATGATTTGGTATTCCTTTCTTGTTCATATACCCAAAATCCACCAACCAATCTTCCCAATTTCACTCCTTTCCTCAACTGGCCTCCAAAAACTATATTTTTCATTACCT
Source organism: Fraxinus ornus (assembly GCA_903798235.1). NCBI lineage: Eukaryota > Viridiplantae > Streptophyta > Magnoliopsida > Lamiales > Oleaceae > Fraxinus > Fraxinus ornus. The sequence goes on along the minus strand of CAIGRF010228308.1, from coordinate 15,548 downwards.
TTCCGTCAATTTTCTTCTTATGGAACGTTCCAAAACCCTGATAAGCTTGACAAAAATCCAAATATTTTCAGCCGTAAAGACTGGTTAAGCCCATCTGAAGTCATCAAAATTTTTGAAAACCTCAAAGACCCAAATTTAACACTACCTCTCTTTACTCAAATTTCAGGCCGAAAAGACTACAAACCAAATGAAGCCCTTTATATGACTGTCATCAACAAGCTGGCACTTGCCAATGATTTTGATGGGATTGAAACCCTTATGCAAAGAATCAAGCTTGAGAGGAACTGCAGGCTTTCTGATGAGTTTTTCCGCAATGTGATCAAGATTTACGGGCACTCGTCTGGGAGGATAAACAGGGCCATTGAGACCCTCTTCGATATGCCTAATTACAAAAGCTGGCCAAGTGTGAAAACCTTTAATTTTGTGTTGAATTTGCTAGTGTCAACCAAGCAATTTGATGTTGTGCACGAGGTTTACATGGAAGCTTCGAAGTTGGGTGTAGAGATTGATGCTTGTTGTTTGAATATCATCATTAAAGGGTTGTGTGGGTGTGGGCAGATGGAAGCTGCTTTCTCTGTGCTTGATGAATTTCCTAAGCAAAAATGCAGGCCTAATGTGCGTACCTTTTCGACTATGATGCACGGGCTTTGTGAGCGTGGTCGTGTTGATGAAGCGTTTAATTTGTTGGAAAGGATGGAAATGGAGGGTGTGGAGCCAGATGCAATAGTGTTTAACATCTTGATTTCAGGGCTTAGGAAACGAGGGAGAGTTGAAGAGGGGATTGAGCTTTTCAATGGGATGATGGTAAAAGGGTGTGATCCAAATCCAGGGACTTATCAAGAGGTTTTGTATTGTTTGCTTGATGCCAAGAGGTTTGTTGAAGCAAAGGACTTTATGAAGAAGATGAGTGACAGAGGGTCGATACCGAGCTTTGAGTCTTATAAGTTGGCGATACATGGTTTTTGTAGTGAGAATCTTGTGGAAGATTTAGATTGGGCATTGAGGCAAATGGTAAGGCATAGATTTGTGCCAAAAATGGGAATATGGAAGCGAGCTCTTCAGTGTATTTTCTTGGATAGTCATATTATTAATTCTGATCATATTTATTACGAAGATATCATCAAAAATTAGTCATATACGAACCCAAAGATAATCACATTGTTCAACTATTTCTCTTTGTCCTACCGAGGTAGTTGGCAGATCTGTGTCTGGACTCTGGACAAGGTGTGGGAGCTGCTGCTACAATCTTTGTTGAAGACTTTCATTTCTTTAGTTCATATTGAAACAACTGAGAGGAGATCAATCCCTTTCAGTGTGTGAGGGTGTGGTATCGATCCAACTTTTGACAAGCGCAGGGTTCAAATTTATACTTGCTGATGTAGTGTGTCTATTGCTTGCACCTTCCTGCAGGAAACAGAATATACTACTACCTACAAGTCCGGGAATGAAAGGAACAGATGAAGAAGGTGATGATTTTTCAGTTTATCAAGCAGATGTTACGATGTTTTCAAGAATTGGCACAGAAACGTAAAGCCATGTAATAGTTTTTCTTTATTCCTCGTGTAAATGGGATGCCATAAATCATGTACCAGTGGAAATTTGAAAATATCAGTTTAGCAAATTTGAATATAGGTGGGGATCTTCCCTGATAGATTTAAATGAAGGAAAGGAAATAGGCAAAACTAGGTGGCGACGGTTCAAATTAAGACTTTTGAGCCCCTAACGTTTAGTGTTGTGATTCTTTCTCGTAGAGGGAACAGAACGATGGACAAAGAACTGGCCGACCTTCATTGACAAAGTACTTTGTAGCATTTCTATCAATTTGTGTAATACTGCAGAAACTTCGTCAATTTCTTGTTAGTTGGCTCATTTATGAAGTTTGATCATTCTAAAGATATAAATAAATAGGTCTTCAACTCATTATACTTTCCTGAGATCTTACTAAAGTATATTGCAAATTCTCTAGGGAAAATGCACCTGCCAGCGTGAGGCGGTTCACACTGGGCTGCAAGTGCCCTACGAGCTAAGTTGTTCACCTTGTAGATGAGAGAGACTAATTTTAAGAGTTCATAGTATAGTTATTTCACTTAAGAGGACCATCCAACCCGGATCACAAGTCGTCTTCATCTACTGTACTTTGGGCTGCAAGTGCCCTACGAGCTAAGTTGTTCACCTTGTAGACGAGAGAGACTAATTTTAAGAGTTCATAGTATAGTTATTTCACTTAAGAGGACCATCCAACCCGGATCACAAGTCGTCTTCATATACTGTGGGCAGAACAAGCAGCGAAATCGACCCTGCAACAAAATAATAACTTGATATATCATAAAGTCATGCCAGGCATCCATAATTCTCATCGCAGGAAAATGATGTGGAGATTGATGAAGCCTATAACTACTTTCATTAGCCATGCACCAATTATTCAATGTTGAAGCTAAATTCATATTCAATTCAATAAAGTGATTCACATGGCACTTCACTTTAGCAAGAATTGATGTTTGGTGACAGCAAAATAACCATTACAACCCAGCAATGGAATATGTTGTCCTAATTAAAATAGATTATGTAGGTAATAAAATTATTATCAAATTTGCTTTGTGCAATGCCTAATAGAAAGTAGAAAGATACACAAATACAGTACCAAGTTTCTCCAAAGTGCACAAATTGACATAAAAGTTGTAAGCAACATGTACAAATACTGCACAAACTTTGAGTAAAAACTTCTACGAAACAAGTCCTATAGAACACCGTATACACCAGACACAACACCAAAAGAACATATAAACTCAGCTAAAAGTGTACCATAAAAAATAAAATACTAATTACCAAAGGTACATTTCAATCCAAACACGTTTCTGCACAAACCTTTACAAAATGTTATAACTATTCATCCACTCCGCATATGCTACTTAACAAATTTGTTATCAGTTTATCGTCACGGAATCTCCTGGTATGACTTCGGTTTTCATTTCAATATTATTTAGTGTAGGCTCATTTCGTTCTGGAACGACTTTGGTCTGTTCCATACTATTTATTGTAGGCTCATTTCGAGTCTGAACAATATCATCCTTAGACTTGAAAGAGTTAGCACTAGAACGGGCATTAGTCTGATTAGTATTGTCCTCGGTCTTGAAAGAGTTATTGTCACGAGATGTACTATTAACAACTGAACCTGGAATAACTAAACCAGTAACCCCAAGTGAGACATCTGTTGTTGATGGAAGAGACGATTCGTCAGAAGAATCATACTGCGAAGCAGTGTCATTATCTGATGGTGTCGATACCGAGTCAGTTCTAGACTTCCTTGTCTGTTTCCTGGAAAGTGCGTATTTCAAGTTTTTTCCAGCATTCTTCAAAATGCCCTTGGCCCTATCCTTCGCATTCCCTTTTTGTGGGCTCTCTGGCCCATTTCGTTCCCTTTTCTCTTTTTCATCATCTTTTGGAGCCTTTGCAGAATATGGAGTCGCAATGGTATCATCCACTATCCATTTCACACCAATTTCCTTGTTATTTAATGCCCTAATATTAGCATCTGGAGATCGAACATGTTCAGGCTCAATCTTGGATTTCTCCTCGGATTGTGGGGTTCGTGGGCTCCTATGGAACACCGAGCTGAGCTTTCGTAAGCCTTTACGAAATGGATTTATTGAATGAGGTTTATTACCATCCATACTTTCATCAGTGCTACTAGAGGTCGATGCTCGAGAGCCAATTGGATCACCACCCTCAGCCTGAACTTGTCCATCGAGGTGATGAGTTTCAAGGTGCCTACTCTTCCCCTTCCGTGGCTCCCATACTTGTGCAACCTCACTACCTGGCTGATGAACCCAAATCCCAGTCTCTCGTTGCCCTTCAATGTCAATTGGCTCAAACTTGTCTGCAACTTTCGGGGATTTCTCAGATAATCTAAATGAGGAGCTTCTCTGAGAAGCACCAGCTGTGACTGAATTTTCCTTTAGCTCATTGTCAATACCTTCTATATTACATGCATTTTCTGCACCCTGCAAAATAATCACTGACTTCAGCATATCAAAAGTCATACTGAGTCAATTCATTTCGACAATAAACTTAAATGCATATAACATTGCATGCTAGCACTTTAAGCCCATTTATTCCAGATCAAGTACCCTCTGCTACACCCTAATTACAGCTATCCAATATATACCAGTACAGAGCACTATGCTTCAATATCTCAAAATTAACACTCCACATCAATTTCAGAGATCAACATATGCATGGTCAATGCCACAATTCATATATTTACAATGTCTCTATTGTATGAAAGTAATCGTTGAGCAATGACTTCATTAATCAGAATCCCACATATTTCAACTCATCTCCAAATTTCTAATGTGTCTTGATCATTGGCAGTTTGGCACCTTCAGATTCTGTAGGAAAATAATGTTGTGAAGTAGCACTAAATAACTAATTTTTGCTCCCTTAACTTCAAAAATATAGATACAATTTGTTGGTTTTGAACCATGAACTTTAACATCGTAAGAAGTAGAAATAAATTTCAGGTAATGAAATTAAGGCACTCATGGTTGGCAATTAAAGTCATTATCCTAATTTATGCACGTCCAATGACATCCCACGACCCACAATCTAACCTTCAAACATGTTTCATTGACAAGCTTCCAGGTGTCTTTAAATTGCGAAGAACAAATTATGGTAAAATAATTATGTTAAACAAGTATCCAGATTTTATTTTTTTTTAAAGGAAATAACATGTTCAAGCTTAGTGTGACAGACTATGCTCTATTTATTAAACCAAAATACGAAGTCCTCAGTTGACACTTCGACTTGAAAACGCAAATGTTTAAGACAATAATTACTTCCTCAATTTAAAATTTTGGACAAAAATGCAATGATCCATATTTACTTAAAAATGTTGATTTTGGTGAGGAGAGATACAAAGCCCGTGTCCAAAAATCATTATTGAGAGAAATTGGAGTTTTGAATGTTGATTTTTTTGGGAATGTGGGGTTAAAAAATAAGAATTTTTTTTATATTTACGTGTAAAATGTTTTATTATATAAATGTATGTTTAAAAATGAGTACGAAAATTAAAGTACTTTGAAATAATGATTGTCAAATGGGGCAAAGTATGATAGGGATGCATGCGGAATGTGGAATTGTATTAATATGAAAAATAGCAACTCAATAAACACAACTGAAAAGATCCAATTAAGAAAAATATTAGTCTGAATAAATTTTAAAATGTTCAATGAACTCTGAGAATATTGTTCTGTACATATGATGTCATCCTTTTTCTCATAATTTGATACCTTAAATCTTTGTTTACTGCCTCTAATAGAATTGTTTGGAGAGAGAAAAATCATTTTATCTACTAATAATGGTCAAATTGGTCATTGCCAAATGATGCCCCTAGGGAAACAGTAACTATCCATTTTAACAAAGGACTCGTTAACTAATGAAATAAGAATACTTGAGCTTAGTTTGATATAACAGGATACTAACACTATTAATATTGAAAAAACTTTTACTTGCATCTTATTATTTTACACACTTTACAGCACAGCACCAGCAGCCAACTTTTCTTCTTCTCCTCTTTTTTAAACGTACAGTCCAGCCTCTCTTCAACCACTACAAATATATGGTAACTCATATATGGCAACACACAAGCATGCAGATACATGCAGAGACAGTCAATCATACCCATTTACACCTGTAGACATGTGAAAGACAGACACAACTGTGGCAGCACATAACGAAATTCATTTTCCTCTTATATATATTTCTCCTTATATGAATCCAGTGAAACAGAAAAGAACCACAATTGTGATGGAAATGTTGACAGTAAAACAATGACACATTTATTCTGACCCTTAGCCTTCATCATTTAATAATTGAATACTTTTATTCATAATTAACACACATTGTCAGTGATTAGCCAATTAATTATTGTGTATGCTCCAGAAAATGTACCTACTCAACATCGAGTGAAATTAATTAAAATCAACTTCTTTTTCTCAATATGCTTTGAACTCCAGATAAACAAATAGTTGCCAGTATTTAGGGTTTCAAATCAAGAGAAATAGGGTGTGACCTTCAAAGGAAGTATCAGGCATCTAAGCACTGTGCATTGAAAAAAAAGATACCTTAGTATCGCCTTTGGACACAGTTACTGCAAGATGCAATCTTCCCATTTTTATGTTCTCAAGGGACAACCACATGTCACGCCTCTGGCCATCCTTAAGATCATTGATGTTTACAGAACATTTTCTGCACCATTTGCATAATTAGTTTAATGTACAGCAAAAATTGGAACCTCTGAACAGTAGCTTCTGTGAAAAGTTGAAATAAAGCAGTAAACATTTAATTGTTATCAGAATCTCTACTCTCTCGGCATCTAGACAATAATAAGATCATAAGGGACAAAATAAAGATGCTATGATGCTATCAATGCTTGTATTGAACACAGTTACATTTTTAATAATGTATGGGATGTTAGAGACTAAAAAACCAATTGCAAGAGGCTTGGATAGCCAATTAGAAAGCAGGAAAATTTTCCTTCATCAAATAGAGTAATAAGTTTTAAACTATTGAGAACCTATTTGGAATAATTATGTCGATTAACTTCATCCAGAATCCTCTGGGATAAGAAAAATTTTCTTTGATCAAATAGAGTAATAAGTTTTACATAATGAAGTATCTTTTCTAATTGCAAAATTAATGTCTGTAAGTAAAATGATAAGAAGGGATCCAAGATAGAACAATATCTTAGAAGGGATAGGAGACTTGGGAAATAAAAAGCATAAGCCCCTATAGAAATAAGAGATCGAATCTTCGTTAAGAAACAAAACATTTAAACATTGTCATGCATGATTCAGTATATCTATTGAAGTAACAAGAACATACCCCAATAGGTCGTCAAATAAACGGTCCTTGTCACGCACTTCGATAATGAGCACATTTGGTGATTCCCATGTACTGATAGGGATCTTGAATTCCTCATACCATTTTGGAGATAAATTTTTCTTTTGAGTCTTAGTCCGAAATTTGTAAGGGCCAACCTGTCCCTTCACATATGGATCAGCCAACCCTGATAATCACTATGAGTTACAATCACAAAATTTTTGTCTCATAATTATCAGAGTACTTCAAACTAACCATTTAAATCTGATGGTTTCATGTCAGCTCCTTCAAGAATTTCCACTATGGCATAGGCAATAGGCTCCTTGGCATCAACTGAGAACCAATTTCCTACATATAATAGAGAAATCGATGAAGGGAAGGGAAGACCTTAAACTTTGCAAAAAAATCGAACTCTTGCATTGAGTACCCACATAATCATTCAATTAGATCTCAGATTCCAATCTAATCCTATTGATTCTAAGATGTACTTACAAGAAAAGGTACCACTTCTACATTCATTGAAGACATTTGCCTTCTAGTAACTGGGAAAAAGAGAATGATATTGGGAAACCCCAAAGAAAACAGCATTCCTATGGTTCACAAAAATGAAAAGTAATGGTATCTGAGAACATTACCTCTCAGATAATTGTATAGAATTCAGAAATTACGGAACACACAAAGAAACCCATAAACACATCTCTGAATTTGTTTGAAATTTGAAGTGAATCTCACAATATGGAGCTAATGAGCATGCATACCATGTAAATAGCATAAAAAACTGTTTCTTCACCAAGCACATGCAAACATCCTAGCCTCCCTTTGGATACAAATTTTTAAACGGTTTATAAATTCAATCAAAAGTCAAACACTAATTTCAACTATACATTCATAACTATTGCTCATTATTGTCCACAAATTTCATAAGACCCACTAGTATTCCTCTTTATAAACCATTTATAAATTTTCCAAATGGACGCTTATATCTTTTATCAACTATAAAATACACCCACTTCTCTTGTTATTAATTCTAGTGTTGATTCAATCTCACCTTTTCTGTCAATACTCAATTCTTTTCAGTACCGCCTTCCATCCATCTTTTCAGTGACCTCATGACCCAAGTACTAGATCCATTTAAGACCCCAACAAAGGCAAGAAAAGGTCCATTTTAACCTTCTGCCAGTTTTCAGGAGATGCCTATTTTCGACTCATGTTTATAAATTGTTATAATAACTTAAGCCATTTTGTATTCACACATTTCAAAGGACCTATAAGTACTACCCACTAATCCACCACTCATTTCATCTATTTATAATTTTAACAGTTTATAAACATTTCCAAAACATGCTTATATAACAGTTATGCTTGACCTTAATCAACCTCAAACCCTGGTAGAAACTATTGAAATATGGATAAAAAAATTATATTTCACTTGTATACAGTGCTTTGTCTTTCTTTTCCGAGAACTGTTTATCAGATAAAGAGTTAATCAGTGCAGTCACACATCTGTTCATCTTAAGACTCTCTCCCGAGGACAATTGCAAAATTTCAACTAACAGGTCTACACTCTCCCTGATTGGTTACATAAAAATCCTATTATCATGAAGCAATGTTGTTTTACATAGAACAGGACACACATGACTCATATGAACTTGTACTAGATTTGAAAATTATATTATGACTAATAAAACCGAACTACTTGCAACAAAGAATTTGAAAATCAATTACTACGTAAAAGGTAAAACCTTGTTGAGGTGAAGCAAATTTCTCAACATCAACCACCAGCATATTGGGCTGCAAAATGACAAAGAATTAGCCCACAAAGCATTTTACGGAAAGCTTCTTGCTTCTCAAACCTACATGGTGCTTATGCTTTAATCTGATTTGAAGAGGAATATACATACGCCTTATACTAAAAACAACTAAACAGAGAAAAATGAACATACATATATGATCAGCTAAATTTTTCTATAAGGAACTAAACTAATAATCTCACCTGCACCAGAGTTTGCTCAAAGGCAAGGGCCAGAAGATTATCCTAATCAAGTAAACAAAATACGCAAATAATTAGGCAGACAGGCGACATAGAGAAAAAAGAATTTTGAATTCATCATCCTTTTTTAAAGGATAAGTTTTTGGGCTAGACTCTGGATGAATGGAGACGGATTTTTATTGTGGTATAACATGTACTTACTATCCATCCAGCTATCCCAGGAAGTTCTGTAACATCAAGGCCATGAGAGAATATAGGCTTCACAGTCATCTGAAAATATGGTGGCTCGGCAAAGCATACCCGCAAACGCCCAAGAAAGGGCCAGTAGGGAAGGAACTTCACCCCAATCAAGACCTACAAGAGAGAGTGCATAAATCTTCCTTCCAAATCAGTTGCACTTATAGGAATTCATAAATATCACCACTGGTTGGCGAGCACTGGCTTGAAATACAAGGCACATACTCATCATCTCACTAAATCTACAGTAGAAATCTTCTTAGAATGGGACGACACTGGTTAAAAAATGCCAAAAACTAACAAAAATTGTATAATCTAGGATATCTACTTTGCAATTAATACATCTCAATTTCCAAACAAGCAACAAAAATATAATGGATTTGTCATCTAGAAGAGATACATTCAACCAATTTAATAAGCAATATGATTCTAAATGTCATGAAAAGTAACATTTGACCCAAAACTTTTCTTACAAGATATAGAGCTTGATGCATTGGCTAAAGTATTATTTACTACATGGTATAACTTTTTACCTACCTTTCCTTCAATATGCATGCCTAACAAATGCAACTTTGCACGCATCCCTAATCCCAATCTTTTCCCCAGTTTCACTGCAATAATTGCACTCATATCATCTGCAGTACGAAAATTCATTCCCAATTCCAATACCTGCAGACAGCTATATATTAAAATTTCTGTTGCAAAGTTATGCATATATAGCTCAAAAACTACTGTAGGTACATTCAGATCCCAGTTACCAGTGACCCTAGCATACCAAGTGATCATCACCATTGGATTCCGGAAGCACCCTCATTTCAGTGAATATAGGTGGGGATCTTCCCAAGTACAAATGCTGAACTGCAGCATCCTTCTGCATACACGCAAAATATGATTCTCATTAATTAAACTCAGAACCACAGTAGGATCCCGGTATCAGACAATTACCAGAGCCACATTTGTAACCATTAACCATCCAAGAGACCATTAATCAGAATCAGAACACTTAAAGTTTCAAAAATACAACATAAAACAGAAAATATAACTTTAATTCAGCATTGAAATTTTGCAGAAATCAGTTATAAATTAAAACAAAAATTTACTCATACCACAGTCCAAGGTTTATATTTTTGCAAGAACCATGGAACAATTGGGAGAAGAATTTTCTGAGAAACTATTTCTTCCATGCAGACAAGCCAGATCTTTTCAATAGCATGGTTCAACCACCTCACAGTTTCCGAATCCGAGAGCACCTAACATAA
>CAIGRF010228306.1:44885-55407 GCA_903798235.1 Fraxinus ornus | reverse complement strand
TTTTGACTTCTGAAATTAGGAATTTGATCTTCAATTGCTCGAGCCTCGAAGCATACAATTGATTTGGCAATTGGCTACCTACCAGTCTTCCTTCTTACCTGTCTGCCTGCCTCTAACTGTGAGTTATTGCCTTCTTTGTCACTGTAATTTGTAATTTTGTGAAGGTAAATTACATAAGTTCTGAACTGAGCATTGCCTATGAATTGCACTGTGAATTGATATGTGAATTGTCATGTAATTGTTATGTGAATTGCTTATTGATTTTATCTGAATTGTTATAGAATTGCGCTGTGAATTGTTATGTGAATTGCTTGTTGATTTTATGTGAATTGTTATAGATTTGCCCCTGTGAATTGCATTCAGTCGTAATTGAATATCTAATGTTTATATTCAGATATGAAAAGATGAGATTCTTTCAAAGAAAAACTAATGTGGACAAGAGCGTATCACTCTAGGCTATTCTTGACCATCTCTTAAAGTCATGATAAATTGTGCCCGTACTTGATTAATTTCCTGGCTCCGCCCCTGGTTGGAAGTGTTCTTGAAGTTACTAATTGTTTCCCATTCCCGGTATACGAAATTCTGAGGCTTTTCCATTGGTCAATCAAAATTTTTATTTTAGATCAAAGTAGAAAATTTGGACACTTCTGCTTTGTAGCAAGTGGTTAAATATTATACTACAGATTCGGGAGGAAGATGAAGAGATTGAATCAGAAGGTGCTAATCATCAGCTAGAAATGATGAGGTGCTTGAGAGAGGTTAATGCCAACAATAACACTGTTGGATGGTGAGCGGGGTCGGCTCATCACCCATTTTTTATCCAAATTTACCAATATATAAGCAATTATTCTAAGAGTTAAAATATAAAATTAGTTCCTAATCCATCCCTGCTTATGCTTTCTATCTCTGAATGTGTGCTGAAAATGACTGCATTATCCATCATTTCATGATCGGAAGGAACTTGGGAGCCTGAGTGAGTTATTAACACAAAAATCAAGATCAACTTCAAAAAGTCCTTGTTTGTGATCCATGTGGTATTGGAGTCTTGAATTCATATTTTTGGAAACTGCTATGATAAGAGGTTGCTGGAGTGAATATAGCGCGGCCGAATGGCAGATGCATTGTGAAGCTAATTGTAGGCAATCTGTCGACAGAAATTATCTTGATAAGGAAACAAATGCATTGTATCGGGAATTGGATATATGAATGACTTGAGTAAGTCACATTATTTGATGCAATCCTATATCTGGTATTGCCATGAGCTTCTTAAATGTGCTGGATGAAATCTTTCAGAGAACTTAGAGCAACTGAAATACGGAAGCTCTGAAATAAAGTCAGTCAAACGACTTCGGTTTTCTCGTGGTTAAATGTGGATAATAATCATGCATCTGATGAACATAGGGGTAATCTAATATTATATATGGTAAATTTTAGTAAAACAAGAAGTGGACGTGGCAATGGTTAAGGTCCTTGAGCATATGCCTCAAAATGCTTTGAGACATTCGGCCCTTTGAGGCTTATGCCTCGAATCCCGCCTCACGTGAGGCTTTCATTAAATGCCTCAAAGCTTTTGCCTTCAGTACCTTTTTTGTGGCTTATGCCTCGACTTAGGGAGGCTTACGCCTCAAGAAAGTCTCGTGGAGACTTTTAGGTGTTAACCATTTGTCCTGTCTTCTCACCTTTAACTTTTTTGGGCTATTCTTAAAACCTAAAATGCTTTATGGTTTTTCATTTTTATTTTCTATTTTCTTCCTTTACACGGAAAAGGCATGTTCTATTTTAGATTTTTGAAGGTGGTTAATAGTTTATTATGAGCATATATTTATGTGTTTATAATTTTATAATTATTTAATTAGTTTGTCTTGCCTCCGAGTAAACTGTCTCGGTACTTGATTAGCCTTTTGGGCATGTATTGCATAGACTCGAAGAGGCTTCATCCATAAGGGCGATGCAACTAAAGTAGATCTAGTTAGGAGAGGGAAGGAATGGGAAGGGAAGACTAAAACGAATCGACATATTGTGGTTGCTGAGGTTCCAACTGGATCTTCTAATGGTTGTAATTATGAACCGAACACTGTGGTGAAAAAAGGATACACGTTGAAAAAGGATTCATGTTGGCAATCCCGAATTTTTTGGGAGTAAAGTAGATTTTACTGAGTGGTGAAAAAGGATTCGTATAGGCAGTAGGCTATCCCAAAGATACTGGGAGTAATGCTTGCTTAGTTTGATCTTCTTGTTGTGCATCATACATTTCTTTTCTTTAAAAAAACGAAAAAGAAAAGAAATATACATTCTCTAGCCGCTGGTTCACACTATATCTTCTGTTGATTAGCAGTGACATATTTTGCTTAGTCAATGAAGTGCTTATTTTAACATACATATTTTACTGACTGCATTGTTCAACTCAACGAAACTTTCCCAGGTATCAATCAACTTTATTTGGCTCTTTTCAAACAGTGGAACTCATAGAGACTTTCATGAACTATCAGGTAATATCTCTACCTTTGCTTTATCATTTGCATTCTCTAGAACTTTTCTGGTCCAGCCCTAGAAGGGAAAAATCATACACGAAGAACTTTTCATACTAGTAGTGATAATAACTTTTGAAGGCATGACTGAAATGCTTTTAATTAGATGTTTATTTTCCTTGGGATCTCTCCAGTTTGAGCTTCATACCTTCTCCAGAGCTTTGGATGACTTTAAATTTTATTTTAGGACGCTGAAGAAACCTAAACAACGTGTTTTTAAGTATCATTAATGTAGAAAGCCTTGTTCAGTCAAGGGCTTCTACCCTCGGCTTCCTAGCAAATGATCTCTAAGACAATTTCATAGTGATTTTTTAGGTGGTCGAACCATTAAATTTTTACTCCGTGCTTTCTTTGTATTTGATTACTAAAATTGCTTTTCTTCTTATTATCCGAATCATATCTAGATAAAATAGATGAGTGTAGGTGTGATCATCTAATGCATTTGAAAACAAGGCTTTATCCTTCAAGTTTTGTGTTGGTTGTATAGTGCATGCTCTTTAGTTACTTGCTATCTATTTGAGACATTTTGGGCCAGCTACATAATTTGGAACAGCCAATCGGCTCTAAATAATTTTCACCAAACTGTCATTGAATGTAGCAGAACAGTGCTTTGCAATCTCACCATATTGTTAGTTTTCATGTGCCTAACTTCTGTTATTTCTTCTGGTTACAGGAGAATATTAGGTGATGTGTTTGTATTGTGTATGATCCATCAAGATCAAACCAAGGCGTCCTAGCTTTGAAGGCTTTGAAGCTTTCTGACTCATTCATGGATCTTTATAAAAATAACAACTTCACTGGAGACAAGTATGCTTTACATTTTTGCTTTTTTGTCCTTTCAAAGATGGTCAAAAGGATTCTTTTGTTTCTTTAATTAGTCCCTCGAGGATTATAACTAATTATATTTTCTAATAAGGGTTTACTTCTCAGGTTGAGGGAGAAGAATCTTTCATGGGTGGATATCTTTGAGGAGATTCCTGTATGCCACAGATAATATCTTGTTCTCTTTAAAGCCATTCAAGTTTTCATTTTGACACTGTTACTTTTAAAGTTTTAAGATCTCTTCCTCTGTATACTGCAGCTTTCTTTTACAATCATGCAGCTAACTATCTGTTTTTTCTGATGCCTCTTTTGCATGAGTTACTTGAAATATATTTCCAAGTTCTCACTTTGTGATTGAAGTTTCATAACAGGCTCTGTATTTTCTTCAAAATGTAATCTGCAAAAGTTTGTACTTATTTAGAAACTACAGTAACTGGAGCTTAATTTAATTACTCAACTATTGATGACAAGTAATCCATCATTTTAGAAGGCAATTTCTGTGATATGCTTGACTTTAAGCTTCTTTTCGGGTAAATTTAAATTTGTGTTCGGAAGTGTCCTGCATTATCTTGTTGATTCTATTTTTGTAGGAATAGTATGCAGTAGCATGATTATTTGTCTCTTATAGGAACTTCTTGAGGTGGCAGGATATTAGTAATTTTGTATGCATTTTGACGGTGTCTTATTTTTGGTGACAGATTACATGACCCTTTTTCTTTTTCAGTTTCAATTCTATTATAGGAATCTTTCTCGTCAAACAAGCTCAGCAGCAAGCCTGGCTTCAAAAAAGAAGGTAACTTTTACTTGGGCCCTTTCCTTGTTGATGTTTTCAAGTTTTTTTCTTGGATGATGATGGGGTGGTTCTTGAGCATGGAACTTCTTTCCTGTGTGTGGATGCTATGGAGCATGAGCTTGAATTTTCCTTTTATAATTCTGTTTGTTACTAAAATTCTGCCCCCAAATGCTTATTCTAATTGGTTTTGGGTTTTGAAAAGATTTAAGGATAATAGTAAGCAGTTTAATGTGAGGTGAAATTGGTTTAGTTTTGTGCTTCACTGCAGAGCACATTGTATACAAATGTTCAAAATGTATTGATATGCTAACCGAATGGAGTGTCTTGGGTGTCAGAAGGTAGTCTAAAGTAGAATATTAGATAATAAAAGTATCATGGTGGGCAATTTTGAGGTCTGAAGGAAACAGAGAACTGGTCGGTATGATGTGATACTGACAGAAGTTATTCTACTTGGTTCTGTATTTGGCAACATGTAAAGGAAAGGGGGAAAACAGTAAATAAAAGATAGGACCCTGGATAGCTGGACGCATGGATTGTTACCAAGTTCCTTCATATAATCAAGCAAAGAATGTGTTTTTCAATTCTTATATAGAAGTAGCCAAGCTGGAAGGACTTTGTACTTGAGCATGAGCGAAAATTTGGTTGTTGAGTTAGGATATTTGAATGATACAAAGTCTCTGAGTGCAAAATGATCATTTGAATTGCTACGGGACTTAAATATGAATTTGATTGAACTGAAACTTCTACTACATATGCGCCAATATTATGTCAGATCCTAGATATGTACATCTCCCCTCAGAAAATATATTTAGATGATTAAGAGTCCATAGAGGTCACATGCTATTTTTAATCTTTAATTATTCTATGCTTCATTAACTTGTCCTGTAGGACTGAAACATGGTACGAAAAGCTGCTGGAGAAGAACTGTTGCCCGAGGAGGATCCTTCAAACCCCATTTTCAAGCCTATCCCCGAGCCTTCACGATTGGATAGTTTTCTCATAACAAATCAAAATTCCAACTGCTGCAACCAAATTAACGGGTATATTGCACTACTTATAGCACTTAATTATCATTATGAACTAGTTTTTTTTTCATCACGTTGGCTGAACATCGATTATCATCTCTCTCTCTCTCTCTCTCTCACACACACACACACACACACACACACATTTGCAAACAACCAGTATCTTCACTAATTAGTCCTAGACTTTCTTTGTCATACATATTTGGAATGTGTATATTTCGTGATACGTTGCAATTGGTCCTTGTTATCTTGTATCTTTTATTTTTTTTCTTTTATCCTCTTCCTTCCTGCGCATGAATTTAAATTTTTTTTCATAAACTGTGCTTGTCTAATCTAATAAGAGTTGTTTGAACTCAAAACTTGATGCCAATCTTAATGTTTTCTATCAGGATGTTGGTATGAAACAAGATAAATTCGAAAAGTTAATGGTTAAATTAACTTTATCATTATGGATTTATGCCAACTACTAAAGATAATGCCAGTTGAATAGTTTCGAAGAAATATTACTTGACTCAAGAATCTTTATCTTTTGTCGTTGAGAAATGGATATATGTATAATTGTTGACTGTCAATTGAATAATTTTGAAGAAATATTACTCAATCGCCTAAAGAATATGTACCTTTTATCATTGAACAATGGATATATGTACAGTTGTTGACTTTCCATTCTCATTTTAAGGAATATTCTCCTCTAGCTTTTGCTATATATTTACTTTAGGATGCAAGAAAATCTAGAACGCCAAAAATTGTAGTCATTCCAACCCTAATCCTGATATATTTACTGTAGGATGCAAGAAAATTCAGGACTCCAGAAATTTTCCCAAACCTTTTTGCAGATAGACTAAGTGTTGTATGTGATGAACTTTTGCACCACATTTTATCATATGTAGATACAAAGTTCGTCATGGCTACTTGTGTTAATTCCTGGAGATTGTTAAATGTTTTTCGTTACATGTCTAACATCATACTAGATGATTCCTTATTTAGGACAAATAACTACAAAGATTGTGAGTTAGATTATACCATATTTTCCCTTAGGCAAATAATGCTCCGAACTAAAATTCATCGATTTCAATTCAAATGTAATTTTGACTTTAGCAATAGTGGAGTCCAAACAATGGTACGCGCTGCAATATGGAGAAATGCAAAAGAAATTGATATTTGCATGGAACCCTTTGCAATTTTTGAAATACTATCAACTGAAGTTTTCACATCTCAATCACTGGTAGTTTTGAAATTGAGAGGGACATCTATCGAGTTCGACATCCCAAATTTCGTCTCTTTACCCAATTTAAAGGTGATGCACTTGCATGATTTCCATTTAAACAATAATGATTCCGTGACAAGATTTTTTCATAGTTGTAAGGTGCTCGAGGAATTGTGGCTGTCGAATTTATTTGGGAGCGTAGATGTTCTTCATCTTTCCATGCCTTCGCTTAGAATTTTTTCTTTCAATTCTCTTATCGATGACATCGGATTTAGAGCTTTTCATCAATACATCGAATATGGAGTTTTTTCATTACCGAGGTCATTTTCGTAAATTCCTCTTGGTGAGCATTTCTAGTACCTCTCGAACGTTTTAAGATATCATTTTTCACCTCATCATACTCCTCATCATCACAACCCTCTACAATCCAAGATTGTGCATTAATTGCATTACTTACTAATAGTCTCTATTTTGCCCTTCCTCCTCTTCTTGTTTGCCAACCTTGCATTAAATTAGACATAAACAAGATTGTTCATCTTGGTAGTGTCAAGTCTATTCTGTTTCTTTGTGTGTATGTACCAAATCGAAGAAATTAACATTTAATAATTTTTAACTTCAAAGAATTGTAAAAAAAAAATAATGCTTGACGGTCATAATTGCGCCTAGGTGCGCATTGTCGTTGACCGCTAAATAAGACGCCAAGCCATTTAGCTTGGCATTCTGGCCTCGCATCACGCTGCCTAGGCGCGCCTTTTAGAACACTGTATTTTATTCACCAAGATGAATTAACGAAAACGACCTTAGTAATGAAAAAACTCCATATTCGGTGTATTAATGAAAAGCTCTAATTCCGAAATGTCACCGATAAGAGAATTGAAAGAAAAAATTCTAACCGTATACATGGAAATATGAAGAACATCAACACTCCCAATAAATTTGACGGCCACAATTCCTCGAGCACCTTACAACCATGAAAAAATCTTGTCACAGAATCACTAGTTTAGATGAAATCATGTAAGTGCATCACCTTTAAATTAGGTAAAGAGACGGAATCTAGGATGTCGAACTTAATAGATGTCCCTCTTTGTTTCAAAACTACAAGTGATTGAGATGTGAAAATTTCAGTCGGTAGTTTTGAAAATTGCAATGGGTTTCGTGCAAATATCAATTTCGTTTGTATTTCTCCTTATTGTAATGCGTACCATTGTTTGGACTCCACTATTGCTGAAGTCAAAATTACATTTGAGTTGAAATCGATGAATTTTAGTTCGAAGCATTATTTGTCTAAGGCCAAACATGGTAAAATCTAACTCACAATCCTTGTAGCTATTCATCCTAAATAAGGAATCATCTAGTGTGATGTTAGGCATGGAACGAAAAACATTTAGCAATCTCCGGGAATTAACACAAGTAGCCATGGCGAACTTTGTATCTACATATAATAAAATGTGGTGCAAAAGTTCATCAGGTACAACATTAAGTCTATCTGTTGGGGAAATTTCTGAAATTTTGGATTTTCTTGCATCCTACAGTAGATATGTTAGGGTTGGAATGACTAAATATCTGGCGTTCTAGATTTTCTTGCATCCTAAAGTAAATATATAGCAAAAGCTAGTGGAGAATTTTCCTTAAAATGAGAATGGAAAGTCAACACTTGTACATATATTCATTGCTCAACAATAAAAGGTAAATATTCTTGAGGCGATTAAGTAATATTTCTTCAAAATTATTCAATTGGCAGTCAACAATTGTACATATATCCATTTCTCAATGACAAAAGGTAAAGATTCTTGAGTCAAGTAAGTAATATTTCTTCGAAACTATTCAATTGACAATATTTTTGGCAGTTGACATAAATCCATAATGATAAGCTTAATTTAACCTATAACACTTCGAAATTATCTTATTTCGTCACTACGCAAGGCCTACCAATCTTAATGTTTTCTATTAGGATTTTAGACCAACTGGATTGGAATGATATTTGAAATTTTAGAAGGAATAAGATAAAACATTCTAGTGATGCTCTCGAGTATCTACAAAATGGAACGTTACTTCCCTTTTAAGCGTGTTGGCATTCTTGTAAGTAGTGTTAGGTTTTTTAATGTTGTAATTGGCAATTTTATAAAAAAAGGACTTAATTGTAATTTGTATAAAAAGTCAAGGAGTAATGTGCAAATAGATAAAATTTAGATTTTTAGGTCTAGGGTTCGAGAATGGCAAAAAAAGGAAAATACGGCGCGAATTTTCGCTAAACTGTCGCCAATGATTGGTTCGAGCATAAAAAACAGAACCTCTATCGCCCCTCTTTCGCTTAAGCGATAGTGTTGTCCGAGAAATTTTTCTTTTGCGATTTAAAGGCTTCTTTCCCGGCCTATTCATTTCGAACCTACCTATATATGCCAAAACACCTCAGAACGATTTTTGTCAAGGTTGAACATNCAAGTTCCTAAGCTCAGGGATCCAGAGAGTTTTACTATGCCTGGAATGATGCATGTAGTACACATGTTATTGATGCATGATTTTGGTTGGGAGGACAGAAAGGGAGCTCCAATAAAATGTGATGCGTCAGGAAATCTCTCACATCCAAATTCAAATGACTTGCGGATAAAGATTTGTGTACCCAAATTCAACATATAAATACACGTTAATTCCATGCATGCCGGGTCTTTATCTAGAGGCCGTTAGATTAAATGTGTGTTGGATAATCAATGCTGTAGTTGTTTAATGCCCTTTTTTTTTGTTTGAGAAGCTTGCTAACCTGAGGGAGTCTTAGTTCTGAAGTGTGGAAAGGGAGCCCCCAACACTCACACACAATAATTCCTTTCATCTCTTTTACTATTTTTTTTCCTTTGGGATGAACCCTTGGGGATTTTGGGAGGGTGAGATCATGATTTGTTAAAATTGGATAGCAACAACTGAGGAAATTATCAAGGCACGGGTATCTTAAATTAAAAACAGTTAGGTGGCTTTCGTCAATCTCATCCAGTCCGCTGTACCATTTCTCAGATTCTATAATCAATTTTGCACGTTATCTCAATTGAAGTTCATATAGAGATTGTCCTTGGTTTTTTTGTGAATCTCCAATAATGTATATTATTTTTGCCTTTGTTAGGATTTTCCTATTCCCGTTGCTTTGGTTGAGAACAGTGGGAGATGCAACAAGAATGAAAATGACGAGAAGGTTAGTTTGTTTCTAATATAATATTTATTATCCTTTTCACACTTAGTTATATTCGACCCTCAAAATTTATGTTTTACTCTGATTATCTGTCCGAATTGCAGATCCTCACAACTGGGCTTCCATGGATTCCTAATTTGGTTCATACAATTACAGACATCGCCTTAAATGGGAAAAAGAGTATCGTTGTTGACAAGAAGTTGATCGAAGGGCCAAATGCTAATGATAGGGGGAAGTTATTTATCCCTCTCATCTTATCATTTGAGGTAACATTTCAAAGTTAATACTCTTATGCTTGACGGGAAAATTAATTGTGCAGATGTGATTCTCTTTTTTTCTCGTGACAAGACCTCTTTGTTGTCAAACCGATTCAAAAGTGGATCGAAGATGATATTGCAAGACAGACTAGACCGTCATGGGAATGAACAATCATCCTTGGGGACTTTTTTTGTAGTGTCTTCGTTCCCCCCTACCCCTGTATTTTACCCTTTCCTGAATCACGGTGCATCATTGGTGTCATCAATTGCCCTGGCTGTAGAATTTAATTTAAAATTTTACTTTGAGAGCTTTCTTTTTCATTTTTGTGTAGTCTTGACCATTATGCTTCTCTGTTCTGAATGACTTGAAATCAAACTTTGTTCTTTTGGTAGTATTTTTTTTATTTGATTATTTGCATTGTGGTTGGATTCTATTTAATCAACAATTTAATGACACTTTCATAATTAATTTACATTTATATTGTCCTGCCCTGCGAAAAAATTTATAGTGATCTGATACTCCAATAGTTTTATTCTTTTTTATTTTTACTTTGCCACGAGTCTCTCGTTCTTACGAACTACAATGAACTATTCCTTTTGATGTAGTTGTCGTAGATGCATCAAATGTAGAATTATAAATGTAGCGACCCGAATTTTAAAATGTAAATTTTATAACTTAAATTGTGTCGCTACGACGTTTTCGTCAAATTTT
>CAIGRF010228257.1:8951-21773 GCA_903798235.1 Fraxinus ornus | reverse complement strand
TTTAAATTTAATGAGCAAATTCAAATAGTCATGTAGTCATATCAATTATTAAGATATAATTATGGCGGATGTCCATATTCTTTACAAAAATTGCAAATGAATCTCAAACTCCTTATTCTTATCTTTAAAATGGGCTAACGGGTTTTAAAATGATTTGGGCTTTAAAATTAAAATTATGAAACGATCTGATTTATTTAATTAAGTTGTTAATTTATTTAGGAAAAATAAAATAATTTAATTAATTCAATAAAAAAATTATTTAGTTTCGCTTCTTATTCGGTTCTTCGATTCTTGGTCTAGACCCGAGACCCGATCTAACCCATCGGTTCTCGATTCGGGTACCCGCTCGGGTATTTAACTTAGGAAGAACCGCTCGATTCGGTTCGGGTTCAGTTCGGTCCGGTTCGGGACTTTTATCCAGCCCTAGTTAAAATATGGTCAAATTCATTTTTGGGTCAACTAATGGACATTTCCATCTATATGTCCTTTAGCTGCATACAAGTAAAAGGTTTGGGGATGCAAGTTCAATAAATGAAGGTTAAAGTAAAAGTTATAGAAATTTTAAAGATTTGAGACTGTAATTATCCCTTTATTTAACTAAAAGTAAGATCATTTTAGTATTTTTATCAAAAGTTTGATGATTGGATGGAAGTCGTCAAAAAGGACTCATTCTCACCATTAAGTGGAAGGTTAGGTTGTTTGCACCATTATTTGAAGGTTAGGTATCATTGGTGTAACCTCATAGGGTATAGACCTTTGAGCCAATAATATCATTTTGCAACATGAATAACAAAATCATAAATATTCTGTGATTTCATGAATTCGATAATTTGGGAAAATCTTTTAAAAGAAAATCAACCTGCAAATTAAAATAAGTTAATTACAATTCTGCAATTTTTTGTTAAATTTTTTTTTTGTCCATGCTTGTTACTATACTGGTTAATTATCATAAAGTTAAGTAAATAAGAGTTTCTAATCGAAATAATTTCACAGCAGTCACATTTTCATCTATCAATGTACTGTAATTAGAACTTTCAGACTTACAAGTTAGACGTGTTTCTCATTTTCCTATATATAGAATTATCTTTTGATTAGATTTTAGATTTCATCACTCTACAAGGTGCAAATATATTAAGCATTTGGAGTTCTAAGATATTGTGTATTCTCTTTGTGTGTTTGTTGGGAAAATTATTACCGTTACAAGGATCTTTCATGTTGAATCATCAAGAATTTGTAAATTGAAGCGGAAGAGTACTTGAATTTATCGCATGAATGAATCATGCGATTTTAGTCTTCCAGATCAACACGTTGTTCCTTATTTCTCTCCGATGATGATAGTTAGAACATAATGAACAATTCACGTATGATCCGAGGACCATAACCTTATATATATAAGGGCATGTTAACCTAATTCGGCCCATCATGAAATTAGATACGAACTTGATCTCTACATATAAAGGCTCACATTTCAATTAGATGCTTCAAAACTTAAAATACCGAAATCTTATTAGATCACTTTAAACGAGTTTAACCAAAATTGATAACCTTTAATTTAATACACAATATTTCACATATAAGCCCCACATGTTCGATTAAAATCCTTACAGTGTTGACTACTCGAATTCTTGTCTTCTTTGTTAATGGATAAACTAAAGGCCCCTTAGTACGGAACCATATAGCTACTGCTCGATCTTTTTTCTTTCATATGGTTTTAGAGCTTGCGTACAGCTTAAATGGACCCATTGTTGTGAATATTTTCACTAAGAGAGGAAATGGAAAAGAAATCAACAATTATGACCAACAACAAAATGAACAAAACCATGATCAAACTTTAAATTTAACAATGGAAATAACTAAAAGAAGATGATAAACTTATCTCATATTTACGCATATTGTAGTCTCTCATTTTGTAGACTTTGATCTTCCACACAAAGACTTGAAAGTAACCAGTGCAAGAAATCAAGAACTTCAATGACATGAAAGGCTCAAACACGATAAACGTTGTCCTCAAACGATATTTGCCCCTCTTCGATACAATTTTGATATTTAAAGGTCTTCCGGCAAATAGTTTGGAGGATTAATCATGCCTTTTTGTAGAAATACCAAAGTACTAAGTATTTCTACACAAACTTGATAACACAAGGACGGAAATATGAAGATGAAAGAAGTTGTTTCTTTTCATTTTGGAATGAATCTTATACTTGTTATGTTTTTTCAACTTCTTCACAGGAAATAGGATCGTCTACATATAGCCCTTAGAAAATGTGTACAAAATAATGTCAAAATATCTTCAAAAAGCACCAAATTCAAAATCGCAACGGATAAAAATGGCTAAAAAAATAGTTGAAAATTTGTACCATGCGGCCACATGGTACAAACCCATGTGGCCGAATGGTATAAAACATACCGGGACAAAATGTCCCGGTATATGGCCATGCGGCCGCATGGTTCACTCATGCAACCATGGATTCATTTCTCATTCCAAGTCTCATTTTTATTGTTTTGAACAACAATATCAACAATCCCCCTTATTCAAAATTCAATAAAATCTCATATTAAAAAATATACAATACTTATGCACAAGAATTAGATATCTTTCGATTTGAATCTAACCATAGTGTGATTCAAACAAAGTAAAGTTAGAATTAAGTGTAGCATGAAAGCTTTGAACCAATTATTTCATATGACAATACTGGTAAGAACACCCACACAAGTATTACATGTTCTCAAGTTCCTTAACTCGCTTAGCACTAATATGGCATTGCGCTCATCCTTTTCAATAAACTTTTAAGAGAGAAACTCTAACTCTCTATTGAGGCGACACCACCTCGAAATTTATTTAGGTGAAGTTCTTTTAGTATCTTTGTTATTTTTCAGAGATACTTGTACTCTGTACTGAACTTCATTAAGAGTTTATAACTCAACCCTCACTTTAGTAACAACCAGCATTATATAATTAGGATAAGGTTATTGCGAATTTTATAGTGCTGAAATTACCCACATATCAAATGACTTGTTGTTATCATTTGAACCCGTGGATTACCTTTTGAGTAATGATAAGTAGGGTTGCCATCATTGGTGGATCTTTTGGTTTAAAAGTTTCAACCTTATCCTACTCGAAGTAGATATCTCTATTTAGAGATTTAGATAAAGTATCCACCAAGTTCTCCATTGACATTACATGATTTAGGAAAATTATTCCTCTTTATTAACTTCTTTATGTAATCATGTCTTAGTCTCACGTGTCTAGACATATGATTTAGTATCTTATTAAATTAACCTAGCCAATGATCGAATCATTTAATAGATACAACTTTGTCACCACCAAGAAATCCTTTAAGAAGCAACATGCTTCTTACTAGCTTTATCTAAAGCTTTATTTACTTCCAAACATTGTTGGAGGATATTTATCAAATCATTACACTAGTCAATTACTTTTACTAGTAGATCTCATGTTATTCAATTCTTTGTCATTGAATCATTACAATGATCTTCAACATTATGAATATTCTTCAAATATTCAAACGTCATAATTGCCTTTCACCCATCACATCCAAAACTAGTGTATATCATTCTTATAATTATACAAAGGCTATTCCCCTTTTCACTTCATAGACATTCTTTTATGACTATAAAGTATAGGGAAAGGTAACTTTTAAACTAAGTTATCCCCACAATTCCTTAATAAGGAATACACATGCAATCTAGTAAAGATGCATCATATAAGTTCACAAACATTAATGTTAACCCCCACATCTTGGGTTGTACTTGAACTTAAAGTTTATCAACTCTTTCATAATTCAATTCATTATCAAATAGATAATGTTTATATGAAATGCTTCGTGAAAGTTTAAGCATTTTCAAAATATAGTGATCATCAATCCACAATATATTTCAATTGCACTCAGTATACTTCAAATCAACTACATTTAATTTGATCAAGGTCATCACATAAATCAACAATGATTTTCCAAGCATAAACCAACTTAATTGGTTTCATGCATTGTAGTATAGTACAATGAAGAGTGCTAAACATCTTGATTCACATGAATTACAATTTCTCAAAGCATATGCAATTTATCTATCTTTTGATATTTCACAGAATGGTATAATGTCATGTCAAATCATGGGTACATTTTAACCCTATTTACCATACTCTTATGCAAATATAATATTCATAAATCATCTCATTTTATTGAGGCTATCATTATTAACTAAAGTTAATATAATCTCAAAAGACATTAAATCAATCAACTAATTCACCATGTCAATTTCATACTCCAATATAATAAATAGTCATGAAAGTTCATATTCTTTCAAATAAATAGTTGGCATTCTTCTAACATATATACAAGTCCAATGGTTAGGAGTAAATTTCTAACAATTCATTATGTTACTTGTATAAATCTTGACAATATCCAAATCATCGTGCCGTAAATAAACGGAATCCAATATATGTACCACCAGACGTACATATTTGTTTGATAAAAAAAATGTCATACTCATGATTTCTTCACAAAAATTCATGTTAAAACTCATATAACTTCATTCTCAAAATCATGTACATTTCAATCATATTAAACACATTTGCATGCATCGGTTCATAAAAATGAATTCATAATTCTAAACATTCAATTATTTCTCATAAAAACTATTGAATAAAATCCACGAATGTACTTCAATACATATATACCATGTTATAGAGTCACTATCTATTGTGTGCATTTAATCACTACAATACATAAATTCAATACCCATGAACATAAATATTATTTTTAACACACCTTTCAACAAATTGATGAAACATGATTTTTATAGTTCAAATATTATAATCAAGCATTTTACCGTATTCATGATACATCAAAAGTATGATATAAACTTATTCATGCAATATCATGATTCTTATTGAAAATATAATTCATTATGCACACAAGATCTTCATCAACATATTTTCATCATTAGATATCATAAATGCTCTATAATGCATAGATTTTAATACATGATACTCTATGTATGTATCTCAATTTCAACAGAATATATATATGCACAATAAACAAAAATCCATCTTAAGGATGTTGAATATATCATATCAATAATATGCATATTATATTCATATCAATACGTATCATTTATAATCATGAAATCAAAATTAGAATTCGACTTATCAAAATAGTTGAGAAGGCAATGTATTAATTTTACCAGATTTCATCACTTCGTTAAGCCTTGGTGATTCCATTCTTCATCGCAAAAATATCGTTTGAGATTGTTGAGAATATTTTCAATAATAGAGAAAATGGAGAAGAAATCAACAATTATGACCAGCAACAAAATGAACAAAATCATGATGAAACTTTAAATTTAACAATGAAAATAACTTAAAAAAGATGATAAACTTATCTCATATTTTTTCGTATATTGTAGTCTCTCATTTTGTAAACTTTGATCATTCACACAAAGACTTGAAAGTTACCAGTGCAAATAATCAAGAATTTCAATGACATGAAAGGCTCAAACACGATAAACGTTATTCTCAAACGATATTTTCCCCTCTCCGATATAATTTTGGTGCTTAAAGGTCTTCCGACAAATAGTTTGGATGATCAATTAAGCCTTATTGTAGAAATACCAAAGCACTAAGTATTTATATCCAAACTTGAGAACACAAGGAGAGAAATATGATTATGAAAGAAGAAAGAACTTTTTTCTTTTCATTTTGGAATGAATCTTATACTTGTTATGCTTTTTCAACTTCTTCACAAGAAATATGATCACTATATATAGCCCTCAGAAAATGTGTACGAAATGGTGCCAAAATATCTTCAAAAGGCACCAAATTCAAAACCACAACTGATAAAAACGGTTAAAAAAAACGTTCGAAAATTTGTACTATGCGACCGTATGGTGCATGGTACAAACCCATGCGGCCCATGGTTCACTCATGCAGTCATGGATCCATTTCTCATTCCAAGTCTCATTTTTATTGTTTTGAACAACAATATCAACACCCATGAATGCTTATGTTATTATTAACTTTGAAACTAAAGCGAAAACGATTTGTTGATTATTGTAACTGAGCACAAATGCCTAGTTGCAAATCATTGAGAGTTGTTCAAAGTCTTCAATTTGATTTTAGTCTAGTCGCATATGCATCTATTTTATTCGATATTGATGCAATTTTGAGAGACATGAACTCTGTCATTTATGCACGGATGGCATCTTTCCCCATACAGTTTTTGGCTGCAATGTCCACTAAAAAGTATTTGTGTTTTATTATCTAAATGGTTAAATATGCGTAATAATTAGAGTTAATATGAGTTCCATTAATTGGGAGAAAAGATTTTGTAATAATGATTTCTTCGTTAATGTGTGGTTATAAAAAGTAGATTTTTTTTTTTCTGAATTATACGTATAAAATCATTTTATTCGAAAATTGTTTTATAGAAAATAAATTCGAGAAAAAAATGAGTTTTTAAAAAGTGATGCTCAAACATGGACTTCGTGCAGGCTCGATTTTGGACAGAAGCAAGTGAGGCGCATACCTTGGTCCTAAAAAATATAGGGGCCTCAGATCTCGTTCTCTCTCTCTCACACACACACACACACACACACACACACACACACAATATATATAATCGAAAAAAAATCAAATTCAAAGCCTCATTCCTATCCCATTTGTCTTTGTAGTGCATGCCTGCAAGAATACTCGAAACCCACCCCGTCCGCCTTGATTGACGCCGTCTTCTCACTTCTCCATAGACCGTCCGTCGCCACCATGCCACGCCATGCCAGTAGAATTGCTCGAATTTCATTTTTTTTGCATATATAATATATTTGATATAATCTTGAATCATCTGAATTCCGACTTTAAATTGCTCGGATTTTGTATCTTTTGTATCATCTTTGAATTTAATTCTGTAAGTGTATGTTTTATTTTTGTCATTTTTAGTTGATTACCTAAATAATGTTGTTTTACTACTGATATGATCATTATTTGCACAGACCGAGCATATGTGTCCCCGAGGACTATATAAGCTCGTTTAGCTAGGGTGTCCTCGAGCATGATGGGGTCCTCGGGACATACCTCGAGGACAAATATCATATTTTCATAATATTTAGTGGTTACCATCCTCGAAGGTAAGTCCTTGAGATATTTTGACCACCTAATGATGTGGCTCCTCGAGCACTTTCATTAACTCACAAACCTTCCTACTTAAACACAAAATGATCACTTTCCAATGATTCTAAAAATATCCAAACATCTCAATCCAAGAATCCTACATCTAGGAGGACTCTATCTCAATAAATATTATAGTTGCATTATAATCAGACCCATAAATATAGTGCAATCCCAACACCCATCTCAGGTGGAACTCTCAAGGACAAAGATATTCAGCTAATCCAATCATATTGAGAGTCCACTACCTACCTCTATAAATATAAAGTCTGTTTATTATCCAGGTAAACTTTAACACAATTTTCAATTTATAGTCTCCCGCATAAATTTTATCTCTAACTTGAATATCGAAAGGATGACGAGAACGCACTTCGATAACTTTGTCCCCGAGGATTATATGAGCTCGTTAGCACAATTCAGCTAAGGTGCCCTCGGGAATGATGGGGTCGTTGGGATATACCCCGTGAACTAATATCATATTTTCATGATATTTGGTGGTTACCATTGTCGAGGGTAAGTCCTCGGGATATTTTGACCACACAATGATGTGGCGTCCTCGAGCACTTTCCTTTAAACTCAAAAACCTTCCTGCTTAAACACAAAATGATCATACTCTCCAAGGATTATAAACCTATCCAAACATCTCAATCCAAGACTCTTACATCTAAGAGGATTTTATTTCAATAAATATTATAGTTGTATTATAATCAGACCCACAATTACAGTGCTATTCAAATTCCCATCTCATGTGGAACTCTTAAGGACAAAGATATGCTAATCCAATCCTATTGAGAGTCCACTACCTACCTCTATAAATACAAAGTTTATGTTCATTATCCAGGTACGTTTTAACATAATTTTCATTTTATAGCCTCACACATAAATTCTCTCTCTAACTTAAGTATCGAAGGTGCGACAAAAATATACCTCGATGCCTTTGTTTCGGGTACCGAAAGGCTTTGTTCGTGCTCATCATCAATCATCAAGCTTAAAAATTCACATGTACAGATTTTTGGTAGTATCAACTACCGTTCACCCCTCTCTTATTTTTGTTAGCGACTTGAAATCAGTCTTAGAATTGTGTAATCTACAATGGGGTTTTCATAATTTGATAAATTAATAATTTTCCTTCCTTTTCTGGATATTTATATGATAAATATTGGTATTTATGAATCATGATTGAAGAAATTATAGTCTTTGATGTATTTTGAAGAAACTACAAAAAGTTATTTTGAAAACATTAGAATTTTTTTGACTTGAGTGTTTACTCACTGGATTTCTCTCTTTAGTATTGTTGGTTTTAATTTGATGAGTTTTAATTTTAATTTTTACCTTTATTATTCAAAAAATCTTCGGTTGTTATTACCTAAGTTCTTTAACTAGAAATGAAAGGAAAAGAATAAAAGATGATGCATTAATTTTGATTTCACGATTGTGAGTTGTGTCGGTGGATTTTAGGAAAAGAATAAAAGTCGAGCTCACCATCGACAAAAGAGTTGAGCGACTGCTCGGCTCATTTGTCAACGAGCCGAGCTTGTTCAAGTAAGGGCCGAGTCAAGCCACCCTTAAGTTAACATTGGTTCCATAATATACTTATAAATTTTGCATGGATGATACAATTTTTGGGGGGCCTAATTAATGAAGTTCGTAGGGGCCTAATATATGAAATTTGCATTAGACCTTCAAAATTACAGGACTTAATGTACTCAACTTTGTGTAATGTTCATGTCCTTATTATTTATTCTAAAATTTATTTTTAATTACACATTTTATGACATTTACAACTTCTATCAATTTTTGATAATAATATGATTTTTATGGCTTGTTTGAGTCCCAATTTTAGTATATAATGTATTTTGAAATAGTATATCGATGCAGCATATGCGGTTAAAAATAAAGGAAACTTTTTTGAATTGTGTGTTATTATTATTTTATTAAAAAACACGTGGTTAAAAAAAGAGATAAAATTTATTTTATAAAAAAATGGGGTTCAAACACGGGCGTGTAAAGTAGGTGCAAATCTCTTAATCTGCCAATTATTTAATATAGGCATGTTTGACCTTTCATTTTTCTCAGATTTCACCATTAATACTAGGTTCAATCTTGTGTGTATGTGCTGGGATTCTGTCTATCTTCTCGTCCGATTAACCTATTGTGAAGTAAGAAAAATACCGGTTTGGGGAGATGGCTTATGCTTCACTACGTTCAATTACTCAAACACTTGAACAGATCCTACATCCTGCTGATACATGTCGGGATCTTCGTCAAACAGAGAAACAGATGATGAGCTCTCTCCATCGAAAGGTTAGCTTCTTGCTATCATTTCTGGAAGATTCTTCACTAAAAAATAGTGAAACAATTAGATCTACTGAAGAAAGAATCAGAGATTTGGCATATGAAGCGGAAGATATAATTGATTCCCATATTGAGATACCTAATCAGATTGTATCAGAATCAAGAAATCATGGGATTATCAATTGCTTTTGGGAAATCATTTCGGTGATCCAAAACCTGATGCCTGCAATTGGTAATTACATGTTGGAGAAGAAATATAAAGGTTTACAGAAGGTCATACGAGAACTTGATTCAATTTCGGAAGAGGTGGTGAAAATGAAAGACAGGAACATTGTAGATGATCTGCCACCAAACTATTTATTGCCTGCTGCTTCATCACAATCTGGTTCTGATAACAAGACTACTATGGTGGGATTTGAAAATGACTTGTTGCAAATTAAGGATAGGCTCACTGGAAAACCTTCTAAACTAGAAATCATCCCAATTGTAGGGATGGGAGGCATTGGAAAGACAACACTTGCTAAAAATGTTTATGATGATTCACTTATTGTGTATCACTTCGACACTCGTGCTTGGATAACAGTATCTCAAAACTATCATCTGCAAGGAATGCTTCATGGCCTTTTAGATTCCTCAGGACACCTAATACATGAATCATCTCAACAAAGCACCGAAGATTTAGCTGAGGCTCTGTACAAAAGTCTAAAGGGCCGGAGATATCTCATTGTAATTGATGATCTGTGGGATACCAATGCATGGGATGAAATCAAAAGGTTGTTTCCGGATGACAATAATGGAAGTCGAATCATTTTGACCACTCGACTATCAGATGTGGCAGTTTATGCTAACTCTTTGAGCCCCATTCACCATCTGAGTTTTCTAAGTCCAAAAGAAAGTTGGAACATTCTGCGTGAGAAGGTTTTTGGGAAAGAAAGTTGTCCTCTTGAACTCAAAGAAATCGGAATGGATATTGCAGAGAATTGCAAAGGACTTCCACTTGCACTTGCAGTGATTGGTGGCCTCCTCTACAAAACCAAGAGGACAAGAGATTACTGGCAGTACATTGCACGTAATGTAAATTCAGCAGTAACTGAAACTGGTGACCAGTTCATGGAGATACTGTCTTTGAGTTATAAATACTTGCCACATCATTTGAAAGCATGTTTCCTGTATATGGGTGTTTTCCCTGAAGATCATAAGATTCCAGTAGCCAAACTCATCAAATTATGGGTTGCCGAAGGATTTTTAAAACCTGACAAATCTAAGAACTTGGAAGAGGTGGCAATGGACTATCTGGAACATCTTATTGATAGAAATCTGATTCTGGTTTATATGCGGAGTTCTACCGGTATAATTAAAACCTGCATCTTGCATGATTTCATGAGAGAACTCTGCTTGAAGAAAGCTCAGGAGGAAATTTTTCTTCAAGTTATGGATAAGAGTGTCATGAGTTTTCAGGCTGGAGCACGCAATCAGCGTCACATAAGTATTCATTCAGATATTTATGATTATGTTGCAGGTATCTATGGCTCGCCTGTCCGCTCTCTTCTATACTTCTGTTCCACAACATGTAGTCAATGTTTATCTTCTACATTTAGTTTCCTGCTGCTAAGGGTGTTCGATGCATTCACATTAAGTTTTTATGAGTTCCCTGTTCAAATTGTGGAGCTAGTTAACTTGAGATATATTGCTTTGTCCTTCCCTTCGGAGGTAGATGAAATAAGTTTTCCTGCGTCAATATCCAAACTTTGCAATCTTCAAACTTTAATTGTAGATCAAGGGGAATGGATATACGATTACTACATAATTTACTTACCAATGGATATGTGGAAGATGCCACGACTAAGACATCTTGTGTTCAAAAGTTGTTTCTTGCCTACTCCATCTGATGCACTAAACGGAATTGTTTTTGAAAACCTGCAAACCCTCGAGGGCATAAGAAATTTTAGATGTACGAAGGAGGTCCTTCAAATGATGCCGAACCTCAAGAAATTGAAATTGTTATACGATTTTGACGAGGAAACTAGGTGGTCATCCTATTGTATTGACAATATTGTGCATCTACAGCAACTTGAAAACTTCAGTTGCTTCTTTATTCGCAAATCCAATCGAGTAAATCGGGCTCCTCTGCCGGAGAACATTATTTTCCCGGCGAAACTCAAGAATCTAAAATTGAGTGGTTGCAGAATATCTTGGAAAAATATGATGATTATTGGTTCATTGCTCAATCTCGAAGCGCTAAAACTAAAAGAATTTAGCTTCGAAGGTCCTGTATGGGAACCAAATGAAGGGGATTTTCATCGATTGAAACTCCTGTTACTTAGTCGGACTGATCTAGCGCATTGGAGAGCCAATGAAGAACACTTCCCAAGTCTTCAGCACCTAAGTCTTATGTTCTGCTCCGAACTGGTAGAGATCCCTTCTGGAATCGGAGAAATTCCAACTCTTCAGGTAATCGAATTAGTTGAATGCAGACCCTCTGTTGTGAGTTCAGCAGAATTAATACAAGAGGAGCAACAAAGTTTTGGATATTACGGCCTTCAGATTATTCTCAAATCCTTTGTGCGGGAGAATATTAGAACCATGGTAAAACTTCCCTATATATCTATTAATTTAAGTTTATCAGCTTACTACCAAATTTACTTAAGTTTATTTTCATTGATGTGCCCTGTAGGTACTTGCACATTCTGCAGCGTTCAAATTTAGTAAGTTTTCTGCTTGTTTCTGTTTACATAGCGCTATAGATATTTCGAGCAAATTGGCTAAACAGATGGGTTTTCTGTTCCAGATATAGAATTTTATGGAAGTTGATATTTTGATATTTCATTTTTAATGTTAGGGGTGCTTGATATTACTATTACCTATTAGCAATATGTTTTTCTTCACATTTTTTAACTATAAAGTTTCTCCTAATGTTATCCACAGTCGACGCTGCTGCATCTAGAAGTGTTGAAGACAAGGAGAGTTAGAGCCGGAGCTAAGGTGAGCCCCAAGAGGCTGCCGCCTCAGGCTTAGCTCTTTAGGAGCCCAAAAAATTTACGTTTCCGTCTTCTCTAATTTGTCATCTACTATCTTTACAGGTTGCTCTTTCTCTCTCTCTGTATATATGTGTGTGATGAATCTGATGATACAAGGGTTGTATTCTTAATATCAAAAATTTAGATTGGTATTTGAGTTATTTAATTTTGACTGATTCTTTTATGTTTGTTGGGCTTGTTGTTTCTTCGATTGGTAAAGAACTCATAAGACTTGTAAAAAGAAGGGAAAAATTCATAAATCACACTTTAAGTTTACACCATTTCAAAAATAAGAAAACAACTTTCACATATCAAAAATCAGATTTTTGACCTATA
>CAIGRF010228234.1:32718-46235 GCA_903798235.1 Fraxinus ornus | reverse complement strand
CGTAATTATTTATTTAGTAATTTATATATTTCTAAAATAAATAAATAATATCTCGAATAAATAACTTACCAATAATAAAAAAATAGAAAGAAATGATTAAACACTGTTCATTTGGTGTAATTGTTATAGAGGAATTTTAGTTTGGTGCAAAATTTGATCCTGGACTGGAGATGACCTAAGTGATGAATGTTTCATCTTGAACCACAAGTATCGAACTATACCCAACAATTTAAATGCGACTACATCATTGTATGTGTATGTTGAGTTATATATATATATATATATATATATATTGTAAGTGTACGATATCGTAATAAGTAATAAAGTGGACCTTTGAATCTAGATGATTGTTTCCATGAGTACTATTTTTAACTCCTATTTGATGAAAAACAAAGAATTGTGATTGTTTTTCTAACTATATCTTAAATGAAAATAGCAAGATGCACACAGAGTTCAATTTAAAATTCAAATATTGATTAAGATATTAGAACATAACAATTTCATATATTGATTACCTTTAAGTCCTAATTCAAGATTCACAAATCTAATGTATTATTCAATATAATTCTTCTATTGTATTCAATTTATCCATCTTGAGTTCTCATTGAACCTATTTAAATAATTCAATCATATATCTCTATGTGAATCAATCTTAGTTAAACTCAATATTAGTTTTAAGAATTCATATAACGACCGCAATAATTAGTATACATTTTATACTAAATTATTGAATTTTAATATATGGTCCAAATCTAAAACTCATTCTCAATTCGTAAAAGATTCACAATATCATTAAATTGTTGATCAAGCGATTCAAATCATTAAATTCAAGAATAAAATCAACACATATATGATGAAAGAACTAAAATCTTGAATAAAAGAAATAAA
The DNA here is from genome assembly GCA_903798235.1 of Fraxinus ornus. Lineage (NCBI taxonomy): Eukaryota > Viridiplantae > Streptophyta > Magnoliopsida > Lamiales > Oleaceae > Fraxinus > Fraxinus ornus. The sequence continues at coordinate 45,347 of CAIGRF010228234.1, read as the reverse complement.
GTGTCTCAAATAGATTACATTGTTCGTCATAATATATGATTTAGCTACTCACAATATAAAAAGAAAAACAAGAGACTTTTATTGAGTACATCATCGAATTTGAATTAAAGATGTAGAAAAGGGAATGAATCTTGTACCGAGATCTTATTCTTCTTCCAATGTACGCTTTAAACCTTTGATTTCTTGATGTTTTTCTCTTTTAATTTGCTCTCCTAGATTTCATGTTGTGTTCTCTGATTCTCAAAGTGTGGAATCCTTTTCAAGTGCCTCTCCTCTTATATTTATACTTCTCTTAATGTTTTCTCTGGATTTAGGGTCTTTAGGGTTTTAAACGAGTCAAATATTCGCGCCCTAGACGACATCAGGCGGCGCTCGGAGCCACGAAATCATCATGGGTGGCGGCTCGATGCCACTTTCGAGTAAAATTTTGGGACTTATGATGCCTAGGCACCATGATGGTGGTGTCACGATGCTGCCTAATGAGAAAAATTTTGCACTGCACATCATTTACTATTTTTATCATAACTTTTTTCCCGATATCCGATTGAGGCAATTCATATTGGGTTGCAAAGATAACTCAAAGAGCTACAACTTTACTAATATCTCCTTTCCAATTTGAACGTTTTATTAGGCAAAAAATGGATCTCAATCTCCAACTAAATTTGGAACATACTTGTGCGTTTGAAAATTGATTTGTGAAAATATTTTGATCATATTTCACTCATTTGACTTCTAATTGCATGCAGTTGACCCTTAGTATTCTTGAATCTTCATCGTAAGGTCCGACACAACTTTTGAGTATTTACACTTTAGTCCCCAAATTATGGGTCTTCCATATTTTTATTTATTGCCAATTTTTACTTCCTTCTTTTAATTCAACCTCAATTCTTAGAGTTTTACCTAACAACACATTATTTAAATAAATTAGTATATAGTTTCATTAAAAGAACTACTAAACGTCCATATTTTAGAGTCCGAATAAGTTTATAAATACATTTATCAGTGTACCTGTTTAGTTCTACGTGTAAATTTTCTATTGATGCTCGATTGATACATCTTTGAAGGAACTTGATTGAATTACATTATTTTCATCCCTATAACTACATGCAATTATAAAATCCATTTGGTACACATATAACTACATCTGGACATGTGTAAATGGAATTAGACTATGATAACAATGAACCACTACAAGATTACAAAGTGAAAAAATATTTTAGTCTAATGTGCTTCCCCTTTATGCTACATTCTTGGATTTAATAAAATGATATCTTTGAAGGGCAGCTTAGATATTGATTCTCTAGTCTCTTTGCAGGCATTGGGTAAACAAGATTGGTGGCTCACAAAATAAATAATTATTTGCAAGTTGCTTTTTTTTAATCCAACTTGATACAGGAGACGACCTCTTTGGTTTTGTCACATTGTCTCCCCGTTGAGATTCCAATAAAGGGTTATTGCATATTTTGAACTCCTTTTACTTTTTCTTGCATAAGTTTCAATTATTAATTCATTATTCAAATAAAAGAATAATTAACTATTATTGACGTAATTCCTCTCACATTAAGCTCCTGTTTGATTTAGATAAAATTCAAATTTTTAGTAGATTTTAATAAATGCTAATCAAATGTGTGATTGAAAAGTTGTGAAACCCATAAGATACATGATTAAAATTAATTGTTGTGTTTGACTTAGATATGAATTTATTTTTTTAGCAAAATAAAATTGTGGCAAGGTTTCCATTTGACAAATTTTTATAAATGATTTATAAAGAAGAATAATAATGAGTCTATGAATAATAATGAGTAGTAATTATAAATATGTGTTTGGAATTAATGTTTGATTTCGACTGAATATACAAATCATAGATCTCTCGAGATTTATTTTGCATAATAGGTTTTCACATTATTGTTTTTTTAATTTTTTTTCCCAGAAAATAGTTACTGAATATCTATAATGTCATTATAAAAAGGAAAAGAAAATTAAAGATATATATATATATTTTTCGTTTCATAAAGAGAATATGTATTCAACAAAATTTAAAAATTATTAATAGAAAAGCTTAAGCCCTTGTTTGGTAGAAATTAAAATTCTAATTTTAACTTTAACTTTAATCAAAGTCAACAATTAATTTAACTCATATATTTCATATGAGTCATAACTTTTCAACCACATACTTCATTAATTTTTATCAAAATCTAATAAAAAACTGATTTTAATTCCCAACAAAAAGGGACTAATAATGATTATTATAGTGCCCCGTATTACTCTTATAGGTAGGTTGATGTTATTCAAGCAATGAGTTAAAATATAGAATAATATTATTTAACACTATTGGTGTTAAAGCACAATCTAAGTAACGTTAATCTGACATTAAATGAGATGTATGATATAATTTTAACTTTCATTACGTTTATTAAATAGCTCCACCTAGATTGATGTTGTAATATTAGTAATGTTAAGCCCCCGTTTGGCCCCCATTTTTTTTTCCATTACATTACATTTCTCTCTTCATTTCAACCACACATTCATCAAATAAAATAATATTACACAAAAATCTAAAACTTTTCATTACTTTTCTACCACACATTCTCCCATCAATCACTATTCCAAAAATTTTCAACACCCCAAAATGGGGGCTAAATAGCATTATTATAAGGATCATGCTATATGTACCGAATTTTTTTATCGAATCTTTTACCTACTACTCATAATGAGGATGTTGACCATATTGTCGGAATTTTTAAATACACGCGGATCCCACGCACTATGTGAGAGGGGGTAATCCATTATGTACAAATGGATTAACCCTTATTCTAAAATATATGAAAGAGCCTTGCCATACAAAAACGAAAACATACAGGATAGAGACAAACATGTGGGCTCCATTTTTTAATAATATTTAAATCAGGTGGAACCTACATCCATGTGAGTATCCTGTAAAACCTCTGGCAATGGATTTCTGTACATTCAGCTTAATTGAAAATCTATTGTTACGATTTCGCTGTGTCTTTGTTGGTTTGTCCAATCAAATTTTGACAAGTGAATATAATTTTGAGGATCATGCTACTATTACATAATAAGTTACCTAAAGTTTTACCTACTTGACACATGGCGGCCCCCTATTGGGGGGTCGGCAGGTAAAACTTTAGGTAAGTTATTATGTACATTAAGTTTAATCCTAATTTTGAAGTGTCAAAATTGAAGTGGGAACTACTCAACTACCCCAACCCATGGCATTTCTGAGGGCATCTTTTTGTCTTGTCATTTGCATTTCCATAAAAGCTCAACTTTGCTGACTTTCCTGTCTTACCTAAGCTTCATCAGTTTCGTATCAGCATCAAACAAAACATTTATCATCATTTTTGTATCTGCATCAAACACTAGGAGCTCCAGTTCTCTAGAAAATCAGAGAATATGTTCAAGATTGGATTAAGGTTAGTTCAATCAAAGAAATCTTGAAACGTGCTTCTTTCTGTGTTTCTTTATGGACAGAGATCTCATTTCTGGGTTTTGTTCTGGTGTAATATCAGGAGTAACTGCATTTCAAGAGCTTTTCTCACTAAAAGCTCCATCAGGAATTTTTCTGCCCAGATAGGAAGGTCAGTTAAGATCCCTCTTCACAACACACCAATATATACACACACAATTCTCGAATGGTTTGATTCTTCCGAATGAAATGGGTAATCTTGTAGTTCTTGATACTTGAAAATGCATGTTCCACTCTCGTTTCTCTTTGAAACCTAACCCTCCTGCCATTTTTTTGGAAAAATATTGTTTTGAATAGTGATTTGGAGAATATGTGGTTAAAGAATACGGAAAAATTTTGAGTTTATGTGTAGAATATTTTATTATGTGAATGTGTGGTTGAAAATAAATACGTAGAAAAAATAGTTTTGAAAGAATGAGAGACAAACATGAATTGAAAATTTGTGTGGTACCGTGCTCGAGAGATAACGTCCTCTTATGTGGTTTGGGTTTGAACTTTTGGTATGAATTAGGTCACGCCTCCCCTCGTTAATAAATATTAGATAACTTATTTAAGAAAATAAATTCAGCAGAAATCCACTGAAGAGCAAGACTTGAAGGTGAAACAATATTAGGTAAAGAATATAACCCTTCTTTCTGGGTAGGAGCATATGTTGCAAACTGTTTCAATTGAAGTTATGCGTTGAAGTGTGAACTGAACTTGTTCAGGTTCTATCCAAAGGTAAGGAATATTTAACAGTGGCTTAGAACTTTGAGGCCGCATGTTAATGTATGATAGTGACGGGAATTAGGTACGATCAATTAATGGTATCAAATTTGGGGCATGTTTGGGTCGGATTAAAATCAGATTTTAATTTAAGTCTAAGTCAAAGTCAAACAATCAATATCAACCACATTTTTCATGAGTCTAACATCTTTTCAATTTCAACTACACATTTCAAAAACTTCTATCACAATCTACTTAAAATCTGATTTTAGTCTACACCGAACACCCTCTTGGATGAAAACTTTGGTAAGTAGATATGAGTTTCTAAATAATTTTAAAAAGTACTCAGAAGGCAAAACATTTTCGTCGAAATCTATTATTTCTAAGTTTTTCACTTAAATTGCAAGTTGGTAATGCAAATTTTCCCTCTAAATTAAACCAAAAAAAATAAAAAATTGTATCTGATGACCAAAAAACAGTCTTGGTAAAAGAAATGGTATATTATCAAACAGTTTACACGCAGTTAGCACGTTTGGTTGAACTTAAAAGCTGCTAAAAAGCCTAAAATGCTGCTGCCGAGAGAAAGCTGGCTTTTAAGCTCGGCCAAACATACTTTGGAAATCTAAGTGTAAATTTGGTGGTTCTTTCGTTTATGCAGCAAACTAGATGGCAAGATAGCATTAATCACAGGCGCAGCAAGTGGCATTGGAAAAGAAGCAGCAAAAAAATTCATAAACAATGGAGCAAAAGTAGTGATTGCTGATATTCAGGCACAACTGGGTCAAGAAACAGCCGCAGAACTTGGAACCCATGCCAGCTTCATTTCATGCGATGTGTCAAAAGAATCAGACATTGCACATGCAGTGGATTATGCCGTCTCGAAATTCGGCCAACTTGATATCATGTTTAATAATGCAGGAATCGCATGTCACACTCTGCCGACCATAGTTGACCTTGATCTTGCTGCATTTGACCGAGTCATGGCCATCAATGTTCGAGGAGTGGTGGCCGGGATCAAGCACGCGTCCCGAGTTATGATTCCGCAGGGATGTGGTTCCATTTTGTGCACATCGAGTATCACTGGAGTTATGGGAGGGTTGGCACAACACACGTACTCGATATCCAAGTCGACGGTTATAGGAGTAATGAAATCTGCAGCGGCAGAGTTGTGTAGGCATGGTATCAGAATCAACTGTATATCGCCATTTGCCATTCCGACTTCGTTTGTGATTGATGAAATGAGAGTATACTTTCCCGGGGTCAATGATCGGGGGCTCGCGAAAATGATACATGATAATGGTGTGTTGAAGGGAGCCATTTGTGAGCCAGAAGATATAGCTAATGCTGCTCTTTATCTAGCATCTGATGATGCCAAATATGTTAGTGGGCATAATCTTGTAGTAGATGGTGGTTTTACTTCAATTAAGAATTTGCATTTTCCTGTACCATACGAGTTCAAAAGTGAAAAATGAGAAGGAATGTTATAAGATACACAACCATCAACCTATGGATTATATTTATCGCAAATTTGATACGTTAAATTCGAATAGACTAGATTTCGTTTCATTACTTTCTTTTTTAATCATGTCCACTTGTAACAATGCCTTCACCACCAACTTCATAGGGATCGTGGTCAGGATCAAGCACATGCCCTGAGTTACAATATGCAGAAATGTACGTTAATATTGTACACGTCAAGTGTCATGAGATTAATATGAGGGCTTTTTTTAGTCTAGATACTCGTTAATCTTCACCTGACTTTCATGCATTTAATTTTTTGAATCTAGATTTTATTGCTTTAACTTGAGCTGATGTGTAGAAATATGATTTAAGCATATTTTTACTAGGACCATGTAACAATTTAATGAAGTTTTTGTTTGCTTCTATCGTTGGGATTGATTGTTCAAATATAATGAGAAGTCAAGAATCAATTTGCTTATTTTTAAAGGTTGAAAATCAACTTGTTGCTCGGCAATAAATTAGAGACCAACTGTGCAATTTCTCCCAACCACAATTACTAATGATTTTGGTTAAATAGCACTACAGGTCCAAAACCTTTAAATTTATGACGATGGATCCCAAACATTTGATTTCTAACAACCCGATTCCCAAACTTTTAAAAAGCACTTCATCACGATGATCCTTTTGTTAAGAAATTGTTAGTTTAACGATCAAACCAACGGTTAATGTAATGATCAAACTAAGCTCTTGTTTGATTTTAATATAAATATAAATATAAATCAATAATTAATTTAACACATATTTCATTGGATTCACAACTTTTATCAAAACTTATTAAAAATATGATTTTAATCCTTACCAATCAGGAGCTAAATTTTTTCGTAATAGAAGGACAATATTTGCATGCTTCTCAAAGGTTAGGTTAGGGATTAAGGTTCTAAAAATCAAAGGTTTGAGATCCCAACGGTATAACGTTTAAAGGTTCGGGACCTACATTGCTATTTACCCAATTACTTTTGTCACTTCAATTTAGACGTAAAAGTCAAATTTTAATTTTTGTTAAAGGTGATCACCAATGATATTTCAGTGTAACTATCTACAAGAACAAAGCTAAAATTTCAATCAAGAATTAACCTTTTTTTAATAAAATTTTACTAAAATACAGTTCATACTTCATACCCAAAATAGATGGGCAAAATAGGTATTTTGTTAGTGGATAGCGAAACGAAGAGGAGCTTCCAAGTTTTTAACTTAAAACACTCCAAACTCTGCTGAATTTCCAATTTTTCTCTGTTAATGGCAATGGCGGCTGCAAATTATTATTTCTCAGTGCTCACTTCTTCTACTGTCTCCACTTCCCGCTGTTCTTTAACCTCCCAATGCCTTTTCTCCAACTTCCGGAGACCTACTTATTTTCTTACCTCCATTGTTAAATCTTCCAAGGACCGAAATCAGAATCCCAAACAAAAATTGCCCAGGAAAAAACCCGGTAAATTCAGCAAAGAGGTAAACAAACCCGAAAACTCATCGCTGTAATTTTTTTTTTTTTTGATTTCTTTTACACTTTGTTGTCATGAGTTATATTCTCCTTGTTGATTCTCGAATGCAATTGTTCACACAGTGGTTGAATGTTTTATATTAGAAAGAGGGTGATGTGATGGAAAATACAGTATCCACTGTATAGAGATAACGAATAAATATCAACACACGACATAAAGAGCAATTAAAATAAATGACAAGGTAAAAAGAACTCAAAAGTTCAAAATTTTATTAAAAACACACCCTTTTTTTGTGCTTTTCCCCTCATTGAAGCTATACGCTTCAACAACAACACACAAAAAAGCTTACAGGATATGTGTTTTGCACTTCAGTACATCTTTACAGTGATTAGTTTAGTGTTTTTGCAATCTGTACAGATTTAATTTAATAGCTACTATAAACCTGTGGAACCCTTTGTATTTTTGTTAAATTCAGAGTGAAGCCATTACACAGAAATTTCCAGAGATATCAAGAGACGAAAGCCTTTTATCAAATGCAGATGGACAAAGTAGTAGGAAAAAAGCAGGGAGATCTGGATCAACTTTGTTTAGATCATCTGGCATGCAGAGGAAAGGGAATGAGGGAGTTCTGTTTGACTCGAAAGACCAACAGGTATATAGGACATTCATACTGTATTACTATTTCCTTCTCTTGAAATTTTTGAAGTACGTGTTTCCTTCCATTGGGAAGAAAGATGTGAAATTTAAAAAGAGCTGGCTGTTCTTTTTTACCTTGCTTCAAATGGCACTTTAAATTCACAATTGATATTGTAAAATCAAATAGAAGAATCTAGGATTTGATCGAAGTCTTTGTGTAACTTGCTCGTCATCTCCCCATGGTAGTGAAGGTACCGCATTTAGTAGATCAGGATCTTGTATTCTTGTTGCCCTAGCATAGTTCAATGATATTTTATGTCTTCTCAACAAAATTATTTATGCGTTTTATTATCTAATATCTTCCATTTATATTACCCATTGGTCACTGTAGATGTGTGCGTGAATATCATATTTGGCTCTAGCTTTTGGTCACTCCTGAATTCAGGTCGTCAGAGTTCAAGCTTTTGTCGACCTTTGAACTGTAATGCTTATGTTTTGACATTTTTATCTTCTTTTAGTTGCTATAGGAACTCCACTTAAAGTGGTAGATGGAAATTTCAGGCTTATGATTTTATGCTTGCATATTTTCTTATCAAAAAGTTAAATATAGTCTCATTCTGACGTAATTAATATAACGGGGGCCAGATTGCAAATCAATTATTAAAAACGCTCTTTCTCAGTTCCTTCCTAGTACCAGCTGGTCCATGGAAGTAATGAAATCTCTCTACTATTTTCTCCCCCCACCTCACATCCCCCTATTTACTTCTTTACTTGTGCTCCACAATTAGCATTTCATCTTCCCAAGGCTTGTTAAAGTTGCTGGAAATTCTTCTGTAATCCATTATGCTGCTGCAGTGTTTACAATCGCATGCATTCACAACGGCAAAATGGCCTTCATGATTCCATATTTTCTTGAATCTTATAGTGGGATGTTATAGAATAGGTTACTTCTATCATTATGAATCTCTTATAGTTTAACCCCTGTCTTTCTTGTACATGGCATTTTTCATCTTCAACAATTTTTCTAAAAGAATTCCAAAATGCAGAGCTTTCTATTGAACAGATAAAAACTACATTTCATCTATGATGTAACTCCGGTCATATGTTTAAAAAAAATAAAAAAAATTCTGGTTATGTGCTATTTGATGAATTTCCATACTCAGAGCCTACATTATTCTGTGCCGGTCCATCCTTGGTATCCTTTCGTGCAATAGCTATAAGTGCATTTTGGTCAAGTTCAGTAGTTCAACAATTTAAGTACAATCCTGAGGCATTGTATTTATTAGAGTACTTATGTGTTCCAGGTAGACACTGGCAATCTTCAAGATGCTGCATTTCTTAACGCTGTTGTCAAGGTATATGTTCAACTCTTCTTGATATTTTAGTTATCTTACTGAAGAATTTTTGGTTGTCAAGGTATATGTTCAACACTTCTTGATATTTTAATTATCTTACCAAAGAATGTTTGGATTGTGCTTTGCTACCCTCTTCATAGAGCTGGATGCCATTTCCTTTCTTTTCTCTTCTCTTCTTTTCTTTTTATATTATCTTTTGCAGCATCCCTCTTGGCTTGTCCTGTATTTTACTTGGCACTTGCTATTGAACTTTTGGCTAGCTAGTATCTTCCTACTTTATTTTCCTCACTGAATATCACGAGAATTAGAGGAAAATGTGATCCATCCTATTGTATATTTTAAACTTTAGCATCTTAAGAGAGCCAATATTTTGCGGCACTTGCAATCATGATGCCCTTCTAAACCGTTATAGTGTTATAGGGGGTAGCTCGGTTTATACCGAAATTTTTCATCCAAGTCAATTATTAAGTTATTTTATGTGCGATATCAATTGATCAGTGACTCCAAAGTGCTGTCAGAAATATTAAATACCACTAAAGCAAATTGATTTTTTGTGAAATTGCCATTACCCATATATTTGACACTTGAAGCAGCACACGAAGTTGTTTACTGGCGTTCATAAATACCCGCATAGTCCTTGAAAATATTCTCAACAACCATGTAGCCCATTATCATCAAATATTTATACTTCTGTATGTACTCTAAGTTCATGAATTATTTCCTCCTCTATGCTCTCTCTCTCTCTCTTTTAAATATTTCAAAATGACTTGATGATATAGCCATTTGCTATTATTTTTGTGACACAATATGCTGTCAACTCTTACCTTGTCTCTTTACTTCCTTTAGGTTTACTGTACCCACACTGCACCGGATTACTCTCTTCCTTGGCAGAAACAAAGGCAGTATCAAAGTACTGGAAGGTATGTTCGGTGACCTTTCTCCCATGGCTTTCCCCAGAAAATGTGAATTTCCTGGAAATCAAATCTGAAAACTTTTTAGAAAATATCTTCTTTAGTGTAATGCTCGTGGTATTATTCATTGTAAATTTTCACAAATACTTTGTTTTCACGTAATAAATTTCGCATGCACCGTTCAGTGCTTTTATGATCGGGGATGGGAAGCTTTTGACAAATGCACACTGTGTTGAACATGATACACAGGTATGTTTTGAAGTTTTTAATGCCATTTGAGTTTTCCTACACATGTAAACGTTGCATGACATAGGAGGCTTGATGATTCGACATGAGTCAAATGGCTGATTTAAGCATCAATCTTCTATCTGTTAACGTGGGAGTAGATATGATACGTTTAATGTTTTTATCATGATTGGAATCTGGCTGATTATTCTTTCTTCAATTACTTGGATTTTCTGCATGCTTAATTTGAGGATGCTCGAGATTGATGGAAATTTGGGTGATATATCAAGTGGATGTTACTTAGAACCAGAAAATTATGACACATAAGCTAGTTTCGTGTTGCCAAAGTTTGATGGGAAATTGGGTGGTAAAATCACTTGGATGTTACTTAGAACCAGCTAATTGTGACATATGCTTGTTTCGTGTGCCAATAAAGTGGAGCACCTTTTTTGAAGTAGAACTTTACATTAGAGTTGTTCTAATTGATCCTTGACTGAGTAGTTGAAGTGGGAGTGACACGTGGATTGGATATGGTATATTTTCAATTCTGAACCTGATCCATAAGAAAGAACTTTAGTATTTGGGATAAGGATTACCCACCTTATTTATTGACAGTTTTTGGTTGAGTGAATATATTACTTTCATTAATTTGACTTCCATTATAGCGCGAGCAGTTGATCTTAAAATCTTAAGCTGTTAGAGTGCCACATATAGATCATTTAAATCTTATCTTCAACATGCTTCTTTACGTGTAGACATGAATTTTTTTTTTCATTAAAGCCTTACATATGTACAATTTATAATAAATAAGTGGAAGCGAGAGTGAGAGAACTATTGAGAGATGATAAAAAAAAGAATTTATTGAATCATCTTACGATGGAAAGGGAATCCTTACTTAATCAAACAACACATTTTCCTTTATGTTTAGTCGTATTTTTTGGTTGAAAGTGTTGAACCAATTGATCTAAAAGCTTAACCCGTTAGATAAGAACAAATGTTTATTACTCAAAATAATTATATTAATCATGATGTACAGATACATAGATTGGAATTTATTTTTTTTCCATTAAAGCCTTACACGTGCAGAATTTTTTTAATAAATGGGCGGCGGTGAGATTTGAATCTAGAACCAACCGATCTAAAAGTTCAAGTTGTTAGATAATGTCAAATGTATATCATTTAAATATTTCAACACGAAGAATGAGATGTACTCTTGATTTTATTTTAACTTTGTTTTTCTTATGTTTTAAGAGTAAACCTTGTTCTCTTGATCTATGTATCTTTACATCATGATTAATGTAATTATGTTCTTATAAAAATTTCCTATAGGTCATCTGTTCAACTTCTTGCATTGATAGCTGAATCTGGTTCCATCTCTTAAAAATATAAATCTAAGTATCTATGTTTCTATCCATGCATACTCGCATTTCTCAAGTCTCTGGCCTTTGTTGTGAACGTTCTGAACTCAATGTCTTAATTCTTTTGGCACGATCTGTGAGATCATTTTGATATGTTTATTCTGTTTTGTTGGTAAGTTTGGTATGCCGACGATTTGTTGATTCCAAAATCCATTCTTTTAATGGTGTATTTTTCATTTCATCGCAGGTCAAAGTGAAGAAAAGGGGAGATGATACAAAATATGTTGCCAAGGTAGCATTCTTAGAGAGTGTCATCATATTTCTCTTTTACTATGTCACTGCCAGACCTACAGCCGATACAGCTGTGTAATAATTATTGATCAATATATTTGAGAGTGGAAAGATGTTGATAATCCTGTAACAACAAGAGTATTTTCCTCCTTTCGTTGATGAAAAAAGAATATCAATAGGAAGAAAAAGAAGGGTTGAGGACATATCCTCAAATTACAAAAGTAGAAGAAGATAGAGTCTAAAGCAATGGCCACCATAACAATTCTCCACCAGTCTTATCATCTTAGGTGCCACCAAAACCCTAAACTCGCTGAGTTATGTAGGAATCGTAGAACTTTTTCCGAGAATGTGAAACAACTTCCTCATGTGTCGAAAGCCTGTGAAGACTGGTGGGCAATGTGATTCATTTTCCTGCCAGTGCCAACTCACAAACACCAGGGGGACATAGCCACCAGTGTTTCACGTTTAGCTTATTAAAAACAATTGATAGCCTTCATGTTTAGATTGAGCGACTGCAAAGAGAAATAAGAAGGCTCTCTTCGGCAGACAAGAAGAATGGGAAAGGGCTTGCATGGAAAGACACTTGAATTATTGATATTCTTCTCTGTTTGATACAATAAATCATTACTGGAGAACACTACATCTCTTGAATGGAGAATGATTGTCAGTAAGAAATAAATATTTTCTGATATTACGTGCCT
>CAIGRF010228234.1:18076-30784 GCA_903798235.1 Fraxinus ornus | reverse complement strand
TTTTAACTTTGTTTTTCTTATGTTTTAAGAGTAAACCTTGTTCTCTTGATCTATGTATCTTTACATCATGATTAATGTAATTATGTTCTTATAAAAATTTCCTATAGGTCATCTGTTCAACTTCTTGCATTGATAGCTGAATCTGGTTCCATCTCTTAAAAATATAAATCTAAGTATCTATGTTTCTATCCATGCATACTCGCATTTCTCAAGTCTCTGGCCTTTGTTGTGAACGTTCTGAACTCAATGTCTTAATTCTTTTGGCACGATCTGTGAGATCATTTTGATATGTTTATTCTGTTTTGTTGGTAAGTTTGGTATGCCGACGATTTGTTGATTCCAAAATCCATTCTTTTAATGGTGTATTTTTCATTTCATCGCAGGTCAAAGTGAAGAAAAGGGGAGATGATACAAAATATGTTGCCAAGGTAGCATTCTTAGAGAGTGTCATCATATTTCTCTTTTACTATGTCACTGCCAGACCTACAGCCGATACAGCTGTGTAATAATTATTGATCAATATATTTGAGAGTGGAAAGATGTTGATAATCCTGTAACAACAAGAGTATTTTCCTCCTTTCGTTGATGAAAAAAGAATATCAATAGGAAGAAAAAGAAGGGTTGAGGACATATCCTCAAATTACAAAAGTAGAAGAAGATAGAGTCTAAAGCAATGGCCACCATAACAATTCTCCACCAGTCTTATCATCTTAGGTGCCACCAAAACCCTAAACTCGCTGAGTTATGTAGGAATCGTAGAACTTTTTCCGAGAATGTGAAACAACTTCCTCATGTGTCGAAAGCCTGTGAAGACTGGTGGGCAATGTGATTCATTTTCCTGCCAGTGCCAACTCACAAACACCAGGGGGACATAGCCACCAGTGTTTCACGTTTAGCTTATTAAAAACAATTGATAGCCTTCATGTTTAGATTGAGCGACTGCAAAGAGAAATAAGAAGGCTCTCTTCGGCAGACAAGAAGAATGGGAAAGGGCTTGCATGGAAAGACACTTGAATTATTGATATTCTTCTCTGTTTGATACAATAAATCATTACTGGAGAACACTACATCTCTTGAATGGAGAATGATTGTCAGTAAGAAATAAATATTTTCTGATATTACGTGCCTCTACTCTTCAAAACCTGTAGTATACAATTTCAATAACTACTTTTCACTGTATATTGTTTTTCCTCTTTCTTTCCTTTCCAATTTCAATATCCTAAACTGATTTTATTAATGATCAAAGTTCAATATAAAAAAGTGTGATTTTCAGTTGTTTGTATTTTGTTTATATGATTCTTTTTTAATGATATGTGAGATGGTGTCATTAGAACATAATACTCTAATTTATAGAAAATGCCAACATTTCCCCCCAATACTGACTCATAAACATAATTGTTGAAATTAGTATTGAGTGTTCTACCATATGTATACCCTTATTTCCTTTTGTTTTCGTACCTTTACTATTTTTTTGGTGTTGGGAGGCAGTGTTGGTGGTGGAGAATCGGTTTCAGATCTTGATGCTGGCACTTATTCTCTGCTCAGTGATATGATTTACAGGTTCTAGCAATAGGAGTAGAATGTGATATAGCTCTGCTTTCGATTGAAAGCGAGGAATTCTGGAAAGGAGCTGAACCCCTTAAGTTTGGACGCTTGCCTTGTCTGCAGGTGCTGTTGATTTGTCTTCCTTTTTTTTCCAACAAAGAGCACTTCTTGTTGCTTTTCACATTGTCATACATTGAACGATGTATTGTCTAGTTCTTCACTTTGTGATTTTCTATTGATGCTATCCGCAACTTGCAATTTTATGTGGAGTGACCACCATAACTTGTTAGATTGAAGGAACTGAGTAGTATTTTTCATATTTCTGGCCCTAAATGCTGTGAGACCATATTTCACTCTAGGAAATAATTAGTTGATCATCACTTCCTAGGTATCACTTTAATGATATGGAAGTTGATTGATTATGGCTGGATATTATCTCTTTGTACGTGATGCATTTGTTTTATTGGGGAAATGTGCAATTTGCCTGCCCCATTACTGGTTCTAGGATATTAACTAGTTAAGGGGCTAAGTTTGTCATTTGTGCTGGTTTGGTGATTTTCTTGTAAAAGTATTTAAAAGAATTTCTCCTTGTTGATATTATTTGCTAATATTACTTCAACTATTCTTTAATAACCATGAATGACATTTTGGTTCTTCGTTGTTTATGGGTTTATATGATTATACACCTGTCTTTTCCCAAATGATTCTTATATATTTCTATCCTTTTAACAGCAGATTTTGCAGCTTGAAATTCCAAATTACTGTTTATCTGCAAATTGACCTAGCCTAGCAGGCCAATATTTCTGGGTTAGATAGTTTAAAACCAGATATTGATTCTTTCTATTTTGGAAAGAATCTGTTGACAGGAAAAAAACTAAAACAAAAATAAGAACTGTAGCTTAATTACATAGTTTTTATATTTGTAAAATAGTCATTGCATGTAATTAGCTGTGGCTCACAAAGATTTAATGGTTAATGTAGATAAAATCTCTTGAATCTCAATGCCAGTGCCACTCTGTGTCTGGCTTGCGTGTACATCACTGTTAGTAATGCTTCTAATCTGCCTTTTATTGCATTCTTCATTTGCTGTTTTACTATGCTTATATCACGTTCCTAGCTCAGTTGCTTGGTTTACCAAGTTATACCTGATATAAATGGCAACTTTCAAAGGATACATGCTTGCAGTCAACTGGCAATTCTACTATGTATTCTGCTGCGACAACTTAAAAACAAAAAAAATATTACTGGTCCATTGCTTTCAAATTGGCAGGATGCAGTGACTGTTGTTGGATATCCACTTGGTGGAGATACTATTTCAGTAACAAAGGGTGTTGTATCAAGAATGGAGGTTTGTTCATTAATCATGCTTTCAGGTTTTATTATTTCTAATCAATATGTAGCATGCATTGATCAACATTTCAACGCCTTATCCGAAATTTAGATGGTAATTGCCTGTGCTATTATTTTATGATCTATGATTTTTTGGATAAATCACTATGAATTTGTTAAAACTTTAAGGTATAAGGAGTACTGTGAATCCTTTTTATGAAAATTTATGATTCTAAACAGGCCCATGGTACATGCAAATTCTAGTGTTAAAAGCGATATTAAATCGTTGAAGATCTAGAAAGAAGCAAATATGACCGTTGTTTCTTCCCTAACTGCCCTTTGATAATTTAATTGTCTAATTTCTTCTAGATGATTAATGATTATTTTGGTGCATAATAGAGAAAATTCTGTTTTTAATCTCTTATTTTCCCCAGCTACTGGTTTGTTTGAAGCTGAATTCCAATTACGTATTAATTTGCATCTTTGCATCTTTTTTAGCTTGATAAACACTGATGCAACTTAGTTTGGTACATAATAGAGAAAATTTTGTTTTCAATCTCTTATTTTCCCCCTCTACTGGATTGCTTGAAGCTGAATTTTGGTTACGTGTAATAGTTGAACAACAATCTGCTTCTAAGTTGGATAATTCACCTACAATTGGCAGCTCTCTTGTCCTGAAATTGTTGTGGTTTCTCACTGTATTCTTTATTAATAGTTCACATCAATCCACATACAAGTTTCACAACAATTGGCAGCTCTCCTCAGAGCATGAGCACTGCGATTGGCTCCTCAAAATGCTCGTTCCAGTTTAATTAGTTCTTAGGGGTATTTTGGGGATTTCTGAATAATGCAAGTGCCAATAAATGTAGGGGTTGGGTTTCCACTCATACAGAAATTTGGAGTAGAAATTGGGGAGAAAGAGAGGCCTCTCGTAAGTGTATTGTTTCTGTAATTAATTATTATTTTTTCCAACTGTTACATATAGAACTTGCTAAAAAACGTTCAAATGGCAATAACTAATCAAAATATTCCAATTTTCATTAGGCAAAAAAAATCTCTCAATTCACCAAAATATTAAATAAATTCGCTCAAATTTTATTTCTGAACGCAAAGCAACAAAAAGAGAAATAACAGAAATACTATTTTGATGCTTGTTATCATCTAGGTCACAATAATTCAATCATCACAATCTACATCATCCAAAACCCAATCTCTTGTTTCGAATTTCATAATTTCTATAAAATGAATTATGGTTTCCATCCAAAAAGGATATACAAGAATGAACCTAAGTATCAACAATAAATTAATCTCAACTCAAAGGGCCATTTCGGATGCCACAAGACACAAGAAAGCCTTGTCAGATTTTATTTTTTGACAATCAAAAATCAACAAAAACCTCAGATACCACAAGCCACACGAAAGCCTTGTTCGTGTGGCTTGTGGTATCTGCGGTTTTTGTTGATTTTTGATTATCAAAAAATAAAATCAAAGTATTTTTTTAATTGCTGGTGGGTGGGGAACTGCTCCCCTTGCCTCAATGCGGCTCCGCCACTGATTAAGAATGACTAAGAATTTCAGATCTCTCAACTTGAGCTCGAAAATGATAAGAAAAATTTCTCTCATAGTTAACTCCCATGTCTATGGGCCTGGGTGTCAGCTACTACCATGTTAAACAGAAACTAAGGCTGGCTTGCATAAGGCCCAGATGAAATTTGTTTTTCCTTCTGTCGTGGATGGACCAACAATAATACAGCTTAGCTTTAAGTAAAGATCAAAGAAGAAAGTGTGGACAAACTAGAAGATCTTTTGATTACATTGGTGAATCGACCAGAATCCAACGAATTATGGAGATTTTTATGAATATATTTCACTAGTATGAAAAGTAGCAAAACCATAAGAAGTTGTAGCTAACACACATTGCAAAAAGAGAAGAATCCGTTATTCAGCTACCTCATATTCCTGGACTATTATCCTTTTTCAGGGCGTGTAATAGAGCATTTACCTTGTGTGTACTTTCAGGTTACATCATATGCCCATGGCTCATCTGAGTTACTTGGTATTCAAATTGACGCAGCAATAAATCCTGGTAAGTATGCATGGTTCCACTGGGAATTGGTCCTTTTTGAATATAACTGCTTTACAGATTGTTTGGCAAAGCTTAAAGTGATTTTACCATTTTGATAGTTAAGTAACGACTTGTTCTCAAGAAGTAAGAATTTGTACCGACTACTGAAAATCTGAAAGTTTTAACTTTTAAAAAGCCAAACACATTTTAAGCTTGGTCAAACATTGTTCTTATTTATTGGTCAGTTATTCCATATATTTATAGCTTAAGCTAACTCGATTGAAGTGTATTCTAGGGATGGCAAAGGGGCGGGGTACCCCGTCCCTGCCCTGATTCCCACTTAAGGTGGGGCGGGGCAATCCCTCATCTCGTTTACTGCCTTTTTTTTCCAATAAATTTTAGGGTAATTTGGGAATTGGGTTAAAGGGTTTAGGCAATCGGTTTGGGTTTTGGCATAAAAAAATTGGGCTAAGGTGATTTTAAATTAATTTTGAATTTTTAAATGACTACACAACCGGGGCGGGTCTGGGATAGGAGCGGCAGGGCGGTGCACCACAGGGCTTGGGTTTCTTGCTTCAAATTGCCATGTGTAGTGCATTCTTATAGCCATACGAGTAAAATATATTGTATTTTTTACCTTTATGCATCATTGCTTATGTGAACTATATTATAGGTAATAGTGGTGGCCCTGCATTCAACGACCAGGGAGACTGTATTGGAGTAGCGTTTCAGGTAGCAAAATCTGTTAGGTTTTAGATTCTAGCTTTTTATTTACCTCTTCGCTTTAGGAAGAATCTTTTGGCCTACAACACCTTTGAAAAGTCAATATCTGTTTATATCAAGTATTTTGATCTCTTAGCTTCCAGACTGATGGGTTCCCGGACAGTCGATAGCAAATCTCATTTCAGTTGTTCGTTTTCACGAGAAATTTCTTTTAGGTTTACAGATCTGATGAGGCTGAGAATATTGGCTACGTGATTCCAACTACTGTTGTATCTCATTTTCTGGAGGACTATGAGAGGAATGGGAAATACACTGGTGAGGCTTCCTGCACCCTTGTAATTAGAATGCAATGCAATGCTTAAAAGTTACTTCTGATAATTGTAATAGCCAACACATTTTGGTTGTGTACCTTTAACCATTAATACGTTTGCAAGTCATGTTAGTATGTAAGGATTAATAGGTTCATACAACTTCATACAATTATATTACAGTAAGCTGATCCAGAGAATTGAGTCTTTATAAATTTTTTAATTCTTGTCATATTTTCATTATTTTTCACTGGCGTAGAAATTGGGTTTTCGTTATCGACCTGTCACACATGGGTCAGAGTGCACTACATTCTTTCCTTTCTACCATATGGGGGCAAAACTGAGGCTTTTTGAGAGAAATCTGAGTTCTGTCAGATGATTTAAAGGTTAGTGGAGACCCCAACAACTCTCTTTGGACCTGCCATTGATAGAGTGACAATTGGGAATAGGTTTCTTGTCAAGAATATGAACTTCTGCGAAATCATTCATGCAGTGGAGAATTCATTATAAATTCATTGCATGTATCTTAGTAGATAATTTACAATTTAGTTTTTTGTTACTCTTTAAGGTCATGTAATAACATGAAAGTAATTTTTTCCTGCTGTCCACGAAGCATATCAAATAAACATCTTAGCAAAATTTTCAGGTTTTCCTTCACTTGGGGTGTTGTTGCAGAAATTGGAGAATCCAGCCTTGAGGGCCTTCTTAAATGTTCCCCCAAATGAGGTCTACCCTTTCATCGAACTAGACTAGAAGATCCACATATTTTTACTGTCTAAATGCTTATAATGCTACAACAATATGATTTAATACTTACTGTAGACTGCATAATCACAACTGAGTTCTTGACAGTTCTCTGGATGTCACCTGGGATTTTGGCTCGTTTAACATCAAGATTGCATGATGTTTTTAAGCAGTGTGTGCCGTACAATTTATATTCCACAAAGTGCGTTTTGTCCTGTCTCTCATATGTTTTCACAATCTCTATTGTCTTACAAATTGAAAAAGTATAAAAGAGACACACCACATGCCTGTCGGACACGTGTCGGAGACACCAACAATGTAAAAAAGTATATCAAAAATAGAAAATGCCATTTGGCATATTCGCCTAGTATCTGATGCACATCGGTGTCCAATACGTATAGCATATAAATGCTCACCCTATGAGTGTTCATGCTTCGCAAAATCTATGTAACAGTCACCTAATATATTTCCCATATTGTTTTATTCTGCAGGGTGTACTTATACGGAATGTTGAGCCAACTTCTGATGCCAGTAATGTATTGAAGAAGGTATACCATCTTTCATATTGGAGCAATCTCTTTTGTTTCTCACTACCAATATGTTCTTGCATCACATGATGACTTGCTGTTTCTTGCATTTTTTTCGTACTTCAGTATCTTGCGCCATCCTGATGAGTTTGGTTTTTTATTATAGACACATACCCTTGCAACAACTATCTTATTGTTAACCATTATAGAAAGCTATTCGAACATCATCCAAGATTGTAATTAGTTGCAGAAATTTCTGTCATTCATTGTTTAGCTGGTTCAGGAATTCTATATTTCCAAAACAGAATAATTTTTTGGCAGAATTTCCTAATTTTTCTGGGTCAAATAATGTTGTCATGCCATCACTGCATAGTTCATATAAAGTTTAATTACATACATCTGAATGGTACTGATGAATTTGGTTGTCTGAATTCAAAATTGATCCATGAAAACTTGGCGAGGTAGTGAAAAAGAGGCAACTCGATAGTAGCTGACTGTTGTGTTATTATTGATGTCTTTATAATTTTCGATTTTTGTGTTCTTTCAAGTATCAGAATAAATATCTAGGGCTACTGTTATTTCAGTACGTATACTGAAAAAAATTTGGTGTTAGAAATCGAATAACACGAGCTCTCTCTGTCTTCCAGGGGGATGTCATTGTAAGTTTTGATGGTGTTTGTGTTGGTTGTGAAGGGACAGTGCCATTCCAAACAACTGAACGCATTGCATTTCGCTTTCTGATTAGTCAAAAGTAAAATTCTTTACTTTGGCAACGAAGTTGAATTTTATGTTTAACCTGCCTTGCAACCATTACAAACGCTGCATTTTATCAGTAACTACTAAGTAACCTTGACATTTTTAGCACGTTAAACTGTACATCTATTGTTCATCAATAGCTAAAAGACTGCTAGTTTAATGCTTGTGCTTTATCATGTTATTCTCGATAAGTTGTGTGGATGTCAGTAGCATGATGTCTTCCATACTGATGTAATTCAGTTTAATTGTTGAACTGTTAAGAGGAAGAGGAGATCATATTACTTTATGCATCAATCTTAGTCAGTCCTTGTATTAAATATGTTCTTTTCCAATGTTAGTTTGATAACATCTCTTTTATCTTGACAGTCCTTAAACGAGGAATTAGGTCTCTAAACTCTGTGCTCACGCAATAATTATTGTTTTTTTTTCCCTTTTTTGCCATTATTTAGAATTCCACAATTTTATATTCACTCTCTTATATTGCATGCTCCTATTCATTTTCCTATCCCTTTAAAAAGACCGTTCCTTCCATAGTCTGAATTATTGATCTACTACTACAATTAGCTTTCTATTAAGCTGACACTTGTCTTTAATTCTAATACAAAGAACCACTCAATTTCAGATTTGCGGGCGATGTAGCAGAGCTTGGCGTTATTAGAGGAGGACAATTTATGAAAGTTCAAGCCATCACGAATCCGCATGTGCATTTAGTAAGTAGAGAAATGTTTAGATATTTGATTAAATTGCTTTCCTTTGGGATAATATGATTAGACATTTTGATATTGATGAATTTCTATAAAAATTTCCTCAAGGTTCCATATCATATTGAAGGAGGTCAGCCTTCATATTTGATAGTTGCTGGAATGGTGTTTACGCCTCTATCAGAACCTTTGATTGAGTATGCATGAGATTTGTTTGTTTATTTGACTATTTTGCCTTATATCTATTGTTTGCCAAAATTTCAAATAAATTTTAGCATGGGGTTAGTATTGCTACAAAAACTAATTTGTACTTGTTCTGACAGGGAAGAATGTGAAGATACAATTGGGGTAGTTTTTTCTTTCATTTCTAATGACTCAGTGATACTATATGTCGCTTAAGTTCTGTGGTTGATTAGTAGCTTTTGTCTTCTGTTCAGTTGAAGCTGTTGACAAAGGCACGGTACTCGTTGGCTAGGTTCAAAGGGGAACAGATTGTGATCCTATCACAGGTATGTGTGCTAATACTTCCCAAGCAGCTTCTCACCCAAAAGTGTCCTAATCTCAATCCCAAGAGCAATACTTAGCAAATCCAGAAACAGAAACATACTCGTAAACACTTAGATAGACAGTAGTTCACCTCAACGTTAGAGCTACATTGACTTGCTGCTGCAAATTATTCACTATAATAAAGGAGGAGAATGGTTACAATGTTTTTTCTCACACACCTGTCTTGCAGAAAAATAGCCCCCTCGGTTTCCTTCATATAACATGGGAAACTAAGGCGACCTAATACAAGATACTAATGCCCAATATTCTCCTGTAATGAGGTTCCATAGTGTCACATCTCTTTTTTGTTTCTCTGGTTATGCCATGCACAATATGTGGTCTCTCTACTTAATTTTAACCTTTGACCCCAAAACTGTTGTTGCCATTATGAACCTCTCACACTAGGATACATGGCAGGGTTTATTACTTTTCAAAGTGTGCACCCGACCATTGGATTCTCACTTGACATACCAAAATACCTCCATTCAAACCTGTCTTTCCAACCCATATCATCGTATCATGCTTTTGTCATATTGACACTGGTAGTACATATAGAGCACCACACAATTTGTTTGGCTGAACATTTTCGATTTGCAATTACTATAACAAGAAAGGGTAAAAACTTATATAGTACTCTAATATTAGAATAGGATTTAAATTATATATTCACATAACCCTTATCTGAACTGATCTTCTGCATAAATTGCTGCTTAGGTCTTGCTAGGTTGTCTTAGACTTTGTTTGGCTCATGTTTATGTTGAAAGTTAGGATTATATTATTTAATTATTCGAATATTGTTTTCCATGTAAATAGGAATTGTTAGCTGTTAGTTAGTGGTTTGAATTAGTCAGGATATTCTTGTTTTTAAATTTCCTAAAACTTTAAGAAACTGATTATTTCTAGTTGCTAGGAATTCTTTTATATACGGGTGTAACCTTCCATACAATAGTGAGATAAGAAAAATAATTTTCTACCTTGAATTTCTTCAGTTTATAAATTGTTTATAAAAACTCAAGTCACTTTTTATCTACACATTTCGAGGGACCCACAAGTATTATCCACCACTCGTTTCTATCTATTTATAATTTTAAAAGTTTATAAACACTTCCCATAGAGCACTAAGTGCAAGTTTTCCATAAGTGAATGTCATCCCATCTAAAAATTGGGGGAAAATAATATTTCTTAGTACATGGCTACATGCATGGAATTTTTCACTTGCTAACTAGATGTATTCTTGCAGGTCTTAGCTAATGAAGTGAATATTGGTTATGAAGATCTGAGCAATGAACAGGCAAGTTAAAAATAGCCTAGTAAGAAATGCTGGTGTGTACTTGTCTGCATGCTTGTGCATGTGTCGTGCATGTGTCAGTTGTAGACGTGAAACCTAAGACAAACTCAATTACAGGTTCTGAAGTTAAATGGAACTTGGATCAGCAACATTCACCACCTAGCACATCTGGTGGATTGTAAGTGCTAGCATCTTATGTCATTATTCCTAAAGGAAATATGTAGTCATGGTCTTCAAATTTTGCCTAATGTAGCACCTGGTTCCCATTTGAATTTTTTTTAGGTTCAAATTCTAAAACTTTCATTTTCGATGGACATGGTCCGTATTGTATGGAAATTGTCAAAGAGTCACCCGGCTTGCACATGATCATCGAGATAATTTAATCAATGGTTACTGATCTTTGCTATAGGTTATTATATTGCTCATCGTTTTTTAAAAAATTTCTTGTTGCTCACCTAAATTTGAATAAAGTTACTCGTTGCTCACCTAAATTTGAATAAAGTTACTCGCTGCTCACTGAACCTTGCTATAAGTAACAATGATGGAAATGATATGGGTGATTGATGGGTAATTTTATTCAAATTTGAGTGAGCAACGAGTAACCTTCTAAATTTCGATGAGCAATTAGTAACCTATATCAAAGTTCAGTGACTATTAATTAAATTAACTCCATGATCATATTAGAGGGTTATTTTTGGTCGAAATTGTTCTTTTACCCTATTTTTTATTTTTTCCCATTTCTTTTCCCTTCTAAACTCTCTTTTAAGAATGAAGAATACAACCCTTAAACAAAGGAGGTCACGTGCAAGTCATGTGATATCTAATAGAAGAAGATACAGTTTCCATTCAGTGGGGACTTAAAAGCTCCTAAATTGAAAGGTTGGGAGGATTTTGAACCAGAAAAATAATTGATTCAAGACCTGCGTGCTACATTAAGCAAATTGGGGACGACTGCAAATTTCCCCTTCCATGATTATCCAATATCTCTTGCACTCACAATGCTGCCTTTGATCAGCTTGCAAGGACAAATATTTGATCTTCGAATTTGAAGACAATTTTTTGGTTGTTTTGGAAAGGGAAGCAGCATTGGCTGCATCGGGTTGCATCCTTAAATACTACGGGATTCCATCCGAAAGATCTTCTGATCTTTCTGAACCATATGTGGATTCTATAGGACACGTTGAAACTATAAATCAACATGAGTCCGTTGACCCTGCCATTTTAGATTCAGAATTTGGCTATGATGGACTTCTTTGGGCGTAAATAATCGTTCTTTCTACCATTTAGGTTATATTTGGGTTACATTATTGTACTTCACAGGAAAATTTTCCCATTGATTGTCTGGAAATTATTCTTGGTGAGATTTGTAGCATGCCTGAGGCACTGTAGTTGGCCTCTAGCAATTGTTGAACAAATGGAACTTTTTTGTTTAATTATTTTCAATTTTCCTTTTTTATTTGTGGGGGTGTGGGGGTAATGTTAGTTGATAGAGAATGTGCTGTTCAATTCTTTCTGATTTGTAAAAGGGAACAAGACTTAACCTGAAAGAGAGAATAGTCTCTATAGATTAGGCTGTCAGCAATTTTGATTTGGTGATATTGGAAATTTTACAGACATTAATAGAAGGAATTATCTTTTTCTTAATTTATTTTCCATGCTTTGCACATAGATGTCCTAGGCTATGTTTTGGGCCTCCATTCCAGCTCAATACCCAACACACTCCATTTTCCTTAAATAGAAGTTGTCAAGTTTATTTATTTTGTTTAAATTCAAAATCCACGGCTTGGTGGATCCTATAGATAATCGAAAAGCACATCATTAGGGGAATATGCCTCCAACTGAGTTTTCTCTTTAGTTGTTAAAAAGTTATTTTTTAAAGTCAAATATTAAGGGGCTGTTCTCTTTGTTTTTCGGTTTTGTGTTTTGAGTTTTGAATTCGTTTTGTGTTTTGTGTTTTGAGTGTCTGTTTTGAAATTTCTGAAAACGCGTTCTTTTTGCCATTCTAAAAAACTGTTTTCGAAAACATAAAAATGAAAAACGCATTTACTTTAAAATTTTGAGAATTTTTTTTAATAATATTTTATTCAAAAAATCTGATTATTCAATAAAATTTAATGGTTTAATGTTAATATAGTATTAAATAACATATAAATGTTGAAATTGGTGAAATGTCAAT
>CAIGRF010228215.1:0-11849 GCA_903798235.1 Fraxinus ornus | reverse complement strand
CTTTCTTGAAAATTAAACTTGATTGAACAAGATAACTTTCACCTCCAAATAAAATTTATTTAATTTACATCAATTGCAAATTTACCCACATCTAGCATTCAAGATATAATTAAACGATAATTTAACATATTTTACACACTAATATTGCTTTCAAATTAACCTAGTCTGTGCATCGAACGGATTAAAAACTAGTATGAATAAAGTTACGGGATAAACCCACAGAAATGTTACAGGGTTTCAAAATGAAATGACGTGGCAAAGTTAAAAAGAAA
This sequence comes from Fraxinus ornus, assembly GCA_903798235.1. Classification (NCBI taxonomy): domain Eukaryota; kingdom Viridiplantae; phylum Streptophyta; class Magnoliopsida; order Lamiales; family Oleaceae; genus Fraxinus; species Fraxinus ornus. The sequence continues at coordinate 11,577 of CAIGRF010228215.1, read as the reverse complement.
ATTCAAAAAAATGGTGTTAAAACAAAAATCACTAAAGGGAAAGCCCTTTCCTATTTCCCCCACATTTTCCCTGCTTTTTCCCCACTCAAAAGACGTCCATCTCCGGCCGAAATTCAGTTTACGAATGGCGAGCAACTCCAGTTTGCAAACAGGAAAGCCAGCCTATCGAATTGCGACAACAAAGCCATTTTTATCAACAATTCCGAAAGCTGCACTAACCCTAAATGGCAGACAAATGTATTTTCCTTCTTGGTCTAAATTGGTTAGCTAATTCTGGACGCCATGGCTATTTTCAACTAGAGCTTTAATTCATTAGTTTAAACTGATATTTTCTTCAAACATGGCTATTGCATTCGGCCAGTTGAGTTCCATAAATGTTCTAAATTGGTTAGCTAATTCCTGAAGTCATAGCTATGTTTTGAACTGGAGCTTTAAATCATTAGTTCGACCAACTTAGTCTCAGTTTTTTTTGTCTTTGAAGAGTTGTAATTTTTGGAAAGATTAGTTTGATATGGTATATCAAAGCTTTAACATTGTTTAATTCATTTCCTTCAGTTCATTGTTGTATTATTTCACTTACACATTGCACAAATTATTGAAGACAATTTTTAGATAAGCACTTTATTCATCACTACTCTAGCCATTGTTTGGATTATGTTTATACATTGTTTATAAATAGTAAAATAACTTTTTACTCACTTTTTATAGATAGTAAAATAACTTTTTATTTAGGTACTAATCATTTATACATCACTCCTTTTTATTCTATCCAGGAAAAGAAATTATAAAAGACGAGAATCATGAATTGTTGCTTGATTGTGACGACGAGAACATTGTGAACAATATTATACATCACTCCTTTTTATTCTATTCACGTTGATACAAATTTGGCCGGAGATGGATGTCTTTTGAGTGGGGGGAAAGCGGGGAAAATTTGGGAGAAATGGGGAAGGGCTTTCCCTTTCACGGTTTTTGTTTTGGCACCCTTTTCTTTTTCTTTTTTAAAAACTTTGCTATGTCATTTCATTTTGAAACCCTATAACATTTCTGTGGGTTTATCATGTACCCATAGCCTTAGGCTTTATTCCTTTAAAATATATTCTTTCATCAATAATATCCATCAAACACACCCAAGATATTTGATTAAATAACATTTTTCCAATGTTTGTTGATCAAATAGCCTTCAATTATAAAATACAATAAACAAATAATATCAAATGCCCAAAAGGCCCTCATCATGGAAAAGTCCTAAACACCCCATTCAATCCAATCAAATTCCTCAATTCATTGTCCCCACGAGCAAGACCTAGCGGTAAAATAGGAGGGTTCTCTGTAGAGTATCGGAGATTTGAATCCTCACAGCAGCTGGAAGGCAATATTTATGTTGAAAGGTAGATGTCATCTAGTGGCAAAATTAGGATGCATTTTGTCATCCCTCAGGGGATCATGTCCGCATGTCGTAAAGAGAGGTCCACATATAGGAAAATCGATTCTCCAATCTCCAATCCAAGTGTGTATAAGCTGTGACCGCATCCAGATTTACTCGGGTGACGAACCAGGGGGAAAGATCGCCACTCCTCAGGATTAGTCGGGCAAAACTCGAATACCTGAGTCATAAAAGAATCCTTAATTTATCTCCAAATCGCATCAACGTGCTCTCCGTATACTTACTACCCTAAAATCTTGTTATTCATTATATTCTTCACATAACATCAGCAATAATTTGAGCATTTGAACAAGAATTTATATTTCTATATTATTTACATTGAAATCNATATTATTTACGTTGAAATCTCTACTATTTTGAAGAAAAAGAAAGGTATTTTTAGAAATCTATTGTGCATTAGTACTTTTATTGTTGAATATAGTAAGAAATAATACTTTAGTTGATTTTATTTTTGCATTTGGTGTATTTATGTGATGTCCACAACTATTAGACGATCTGTAGTGTAGAACGGCAATGTTGTCGTTATCTTCCATGTAAAACGACAGTACAACCATTATCTGTTATGGGATGTCCGTTATGATAATACAATGTGGTTACTTTAACAATTTAAATAGGATAACAATTTTTATATTACTTTGATATATACTTGAGTAAACTATTTAAGATTTTTATTTTATTTGCAGCTATGGATTCTGTAGAAATGATATGGGTACATGTATGCTTTTTCATTGAGTTTTAATAGATTGTAGAAGGCAAATAGTCATGGAGTTATGTAAGGAATGGTGAAGAAAATGTGGATATTCTTTATGTTCCAACTAGCATTTCGTTGATAGACGTGTTAATGTCGAAAAATGTATGAGCTACCTTATCCTACCTTTAGATGAGAAGATGTACGATAGGTATAACGAGTCAAAAGGGTTCGAGGTGAAAGGGCTTAGCCCAGATGAGGCAAGTGAGTAGAAATTGAAAGTTTCATTATTAATTTGGAGAGGGGGGCATGCATAGGCAAACAATTTGATCTAGACCAATTTTCATGTGCACGTGCAATTGTTGTACTAAAGGATGTCGGAGATAACTGTTACAAGTTAAAAAAGGGAAACAAACAGTCGGAGAGTACGTAAGTCTCGTAATTGTAGTAAGTGCTTGAAACTGGGCATAACCTCATTACTTGTACAGATCATGTACCATTCAGCAAGAGACATGAACGATGGAGACAAAACGGCACATATGATGGTTATTGTGGTGTTATGATGTACTGCTTTTGTAATATTGAAAAAAGGATGGTGGTGTTATGATGCAACATTTTTGTCATTTTGAAAAGCAAACTATTTATAATATTTTGAACGATTGATTTTATCATTGTCTTAGAATCGCTGAAGCCATAAAGGCAAATATACTTTTTTGTATCAATAAAACATCACTAGTGTCATTTTGAAGATTTTACATAGAAAATATAGAAATGATATTCAAAAATCAAATATTATTAATTTAATAGAAACTTAATTTAATAATATACATTACATCAATTATTCATACCGTGTTTACGGATGTGACGAGACTTGTACCGTTTTCAAAATAATAATGGCACTTTTGCTGCTTTTTTCACGTTGATTAAGTAATGAGCATATCTCTTGAATTTTGTAAACGGCGTGTTCATCCTGCAACTTTAATGAGTTCAGCTTATCGATTATTGGGGCTCGGACGAATCGTGGCTACTTATACTCGTGTTTAGAAACAGAACGGCACAAGTGTCGTTTAACGACACTTGTACCGTTCTGTTGATTTCTCCAATATTTTGCTTCTTTTTCGACATAACGAACTCAAGCATTGGACCCCTAACTTAAGAAAGTCAAAAATGTTGATTGTGTGACAAATAATAGTAGAATTGACATAGATTGTATGATACCAGTGGTAAAATCAAATAATAGTAGAATTGACATAGATTGTATGATACCAGTGGTAAAATCACAAGTCATGATCTACATTCGTTAGAAAATATAAGTAATGAGCCCGTCACTCGAATGTTGTAGACGTCATGTCCATCCTGCAACTTTAATGCGTTCAGCATATCGATTATCGGGGCTCGGACAGGTCGTGGCTGCTTATACTCGTGTTTAAGAGAGTAAAAAAGAATGATCATGTAACAAAGAATGGTTGAATTGATATAAATTATATGATATCGAGTTGGTGAAGTCACAAGTCATTGTATTGATTCATTGGAAAATATAACTAATGAGCATAACTCTCAATTTTTGTAAACGGCATATTCATCTTGCAACTGAAATGAGTTCAACTTATTGGTTCTTGAGGCATAGATGAGTCTAGCTAATTAAACTCATGTTTATAGATAGAACGGTACAAGTGTCATTTAATGACACTAGTATCATTCTATTGATTTTTCCAATATTTTCCTTCTTTTCCAATGCAATAATCTCAAATATTGAATCCCCTAATTTAAGAAAGTCAAAGATTGATCATGCGACAAAAAACGGTTGAATTGACATAGATTATATGATAATGAGTTTTTGAAATCACAAATCATTATATTAATTCGTTAGAAAATATAATTGATGAGCACATCTCTCAAATTTTGTAAACGGCATGTTCATCTTACAACTGAAATGAATTCAATTTATTGGTTCTCGAGGAATGGATGGGTCGTAGCTGCTTAGACTCGTGTTTATAGACAAGATGACAGAAGTGACTTCTGTTGATTTCTCTAATATCTTGCAACTAAAATGAATTCAACTTATTGGGACATGCTTTATTTAGGCACCCTCCAGTCCCCATTATTCTTCTTGACCAAAATAGGATTGGCAACCCACTTTGGATATTTTGCTTCTCGGACGAACCTATTCTGGAGCAGCTTTTGTACCTCCTTGTTTTGTGCCTTATACCATTCTGGATTTAAAGGTCTCCATCGTTGCTGCTTAGGCCACGCCAAAGGATTAACCCCCAACTTGTGGTACATGACCTTTGGGTCAATTCCTTTTATGTCGGTGTGTTCCCAAGCAAAGACATCGAGGTTTTTTTTGGAGGAAACTGATAATCTGATCTCTTAGCGGAGACCACAATTCGTGACTATTTTTAGTTCTTTCCCCGAACTACCTGTACCATCCTTAATAACGTCCAGTTCTTCTACAGGTTCTCTTCTTCATACCTTTAATCGCGGGTCTAACGAGCTCGGTGAGGATTCTGCCATGCAGGTCATGTAGATCTCCGGGGGGCAATGGATTTTTTTCCTTCAAATCAACTACCACTTAACACTGATCAGCGGTATCCTTATTCCCTTTGACCTACCCTGCACCATGGGGCATGGAGAATTTGATGGAGCAGTGGTACATTGATACTATTCCTAAGGTCAAACAGCAAAGGTTGTCCCATAATCGCATCATAAAGGGACCTTGAATTCATAACCACAAATTCCGCATTCAATTTAATTCGGTGAGGAGAGTCTCCGACCTTGACACGGAACTTAATTACTCATTTCGCCTTAGAAAGGACACCGTCAAGTCCCATAATCATGTTTGGGTATGGTTGTAAGAAATCGAGATGAATTCTAACCCACTCCAGGGTGTTGGCATAAAGTATATTAAGGGAACTCTCTGTATCCACTAGAACTTTGGGTATACTGACTTTAGATAAAAGCAGAGGGATTACCAGAACCCCAGGATAGGGATATGGGTCTGCTTTCGTTTCTTCAAACAGATCTGGTCATCGGTGGCCTTCTTACGATGTTTTTTNCGATGTTTTTTCGTAATACCGATCTCAGCGAGGTCGGCTATGATGGGCCTTTTGGACCCTGTGACCTTAGTATGCTGGTAATGTTTATTTTTTAGCACTCGAACTTGAGGACTATGGAGGTCGATATTACAAGCTCTCGCTTCGACCTGGTTCCCACGTATTAAACCTGGCCCACTCAGAGTTGGGAACTTTATGCAATAATGATCTATCGAGGTCGAAGCCTGCAATTCGTACAATATAGGCCTCCCTAGTATTGCATTATAATTCGAAGGGACGTCCACAATAATGAAATCAGCTAGAATTCTTCTGTGACAAGGAGGTATTCTAAGCTCTACACTGAGTACTATCTATCCCCAAGCTTCAATGGGATCTCCAGAGAATCCCTGCAGTCTCCTGGAATATGGTTGAAGGTATCGTTATTGTATAGACATTCGCTCCAGAGTTCGAAAGTATAATACGTTTACCGAACTCCCATTGTCCACTAAGGTTCGATGTATTTGTACTTTTGCTACATTCATGGCTATAACTAGCGCGTCACTCTAATCTTACAAGACCCCTTATGGTGGTGGAGTGACTTCCTCCGATTTCGGACACATTACACTGTAGTTTTGCCAAATACGGGCATCACGTGGCAATCTGTGCCTAGTTCTTCGTGAACCCTCAAGGCATTGATTCTCGCTTATCAAAGTTCAAAACTCGACATGAGGTTGTGGGTCACGAATCTGGGACCTAGGCTGAGCTTGTTAAGCTATCCCTTGCGAATTAGGCTGTCGGAGCCCGGCTGGATTTGTTTCTCGGGGTTTTGCTACAAATTCCTGCAGGTGACATCGTCGGATAAGTAACTCCACCTCTTCTTTCAGGTTTCTGCAGTTATCAGTGCTATACCCTGTTGTTCGATGGTAACGACAGTACTTTCCTTGATTTTCCCAGTTACTTCTTTCCTTTGGGGTGGAGGTCGGCGAAGGGCTTCTTTTTCCTCAGTTTGTAGAAACACTTCTTCCAAGGTTGCGTTCAGGGGGTGATACTCACAAAATTTGTCAAGATATGGCATTGGGCGACCTTGATCCCTTCTATCCCTTCTCTTTTCCCGACCTAAGTCCTTATCTATTTGTTTTTCCTTAGTTCGTTGTGGGGATTGAGGGGCTCGCTTAGTGTTCTCCTAGTCTGATATAGCTTCTTCCGCACTTATATATTTCTCAGCTCGGGCCAAGAGCTCGTGATATGTCCGAGGTCCGTCTTCGTGAATAGACCACCAAAATCTTGTTCTTGGCCTCAATCCTGAGAGAACCTCCATAAGTACAGCGTCATCAGAGATTTCCTCCACTTTTATAGATTGTTTGTTAAATCTGTTCAAGTAGCTCTCGAGCGATTCGGTCATTCCTTGTTTGATGCTTACCAATCTCTCCTTTAGAATAGTCCTCACCTTTGATCCCATGAACTGGGCGAGAAACGCCATAGCAAGGTCATTCTAACTTTTATAGATCTTTGATGTAACTTTCTAAACCATCGCCGAGCTTCGTCTCCCAAGGTTAAAGGGAAAGCACGACACATGATAGCGTCTCCAGCTCTTTGAAGCTCCATCCAAGAGGCATATTTGTCCAAATGGCTGAAGGGGTCTCCTTCCCCATCATACCCAGTCAGCTATAGCATCTTCAACTTGTCAGGCAGTAGTTCTGCCAGGATGTCATCGATAAAAGGTAAGTGATATTTTTTAAGATACTCCTACGCGCTTCCTTTGTTTTTAGCCTCCAGACCGGTTATGCGTTTCTTGAGAGCACTTATCTCGAATTTCGATCGTCCCACAGGGTAGTTGTTACAAGGCTCCTCATGCTTACTTGTAGGTGTAAGAGAATGTTGGGAGCCCAATCTATCGAACACACTATTCGTTCTTCTGATTGTTGGTTTCGTTGCCATTGGAGAACTTTTGACTTCTTCAGTTGGAATTTTGGAGGATTCCCCTCCTGAAAATTGCAAGGTCCTTCTGGTGGAAAGTCGATTGGTTTTTCCTTGACGAGGAGACTCCACCTCGGTATCCTATAGCAAATTTCGGGCTTGGTTTTGTTCCAGTTTACTGACAATATTTGTTAATTTCTCAATAGCGTCCTTCATTGTCGCCACTTGAGGGTCGATAGTTTCCTTTCGACCTCATTTTTCAAGATTTTTTAGATTGTTAACCTGTTCGGGACTGGTATGGGATTGATTTTCGGATAGTGAAAATTCGTCCATGATGCTATTTTGTGAATTTTGTGAAGAGATAGGGCTTGGGGCCCTCCTTCTAGCGCCAAATTGTTGACGTTGAAAAATATATAGACAATATTCAAGCCAACTTAGGGAATAGATATGAAATGTATTGATTGTTCACTAAAGGATTAAAGGATTATTACATAATAATACTCTTTCTCCTATTATAAGAGATATTTGAAATATGAAGAGAATGGGAGAGTGTCCATCTTTTCTTTTCTTTTTCGTGTCCCCCCTCCTTTTAGTCTCTTTCTCCTTTTATAGTGGGATAATGTATGCACAGTATACCTTCTGTCATGTCAACCTGCAATACCGAGCTAAATAAGTACATATGTTGGCGTAATAAGATTGGCTGCCGAGCTCGACTCCGTGAGTTGACCTTGAGTTACTGGCATAAGTGGTCGCCAGCAATTAATGCATTAATTAAGAAGGGAGGCTAAGATTTTTGAATAGAGGATAATGTGAGTGCTGACGTGAGACCTTTTCATATGTATCCTACTGATTGGTAGCCCATATATCCTGTCAAAGATTCTTATTCATTATTTATTATTCATTATTTCACCTCGAAGGACTACACAAGCTTCTAGAGTAAGCCACTCAAGATCCGAATTAACCTCACACATCCGAGCTCACGTTACGATCCCTTTACTGGGTACACCAATCTGAACTAAGTGACCTCGGAGGTCGATATCAATATTTTCTATCATTTAGTGTTGTTTAAATCAATTTTCTAATTAATAAATGCGAAGTTTAGGATAATTTTCAGGACAATCAAATGGGGAATTCAGAGTTTTAGTTTGACTTTAAACAGATTTTAATTAGTTAAATGGGAAAAATTCATATTTAAGAGTATAACTATGTCTTATTTCAAAATTAAGAAATAAGGTTTAAAACTCTAAAAATTAGATATTATTAAATTTTATTTTATGAAATTATTAATTATACATATTAATGTCACAAATCTATACAATTTTGTTACAAATTATCGAATTAATTGGTTACAGATTATTTCTGGGTCACGGATCAAAAATTTTTAGGTCATAAATTATAAAATATTTTATTAATTAAATACATTAAGGTCATAAATCTATACAATTTGGTCATATATTATCAAATTAATTAGTTATAAATTATTTCTCAGTGACAAGTCAAAAACAAAATATATGCCACAATCTATTCATTGGTCACAAAATGAAAACTTTTATATGTCACAACTCATTTATCAATTACAAATTATAAAATTTAACGGTTACAAATTATTAAATTAATTGGTCACAATTATAAATTTAGTCATAGCCACACATTCTTCAAGGTCACATATTATTAAATGATCACAAATTAACAATTTATTTATCACAACACTTAAACACCCCACCCACCCCATTCGCTGCAACACCGTCAACCACCACCATCTCACCGTCACTGCCAGATCAGTTCCACCACCCCAACAAGAACCGCCCAAATCCCCAACAACACTAAAACACTAAAATGACCACCACTACTCCAATAACCAAAAAAAGACTACCATTAACACTGATTACAACGCCATTTGAACCCACAACCGTACCATACTTTCAATCAGCGACAATCAACACCCTCGTAGAATCATCAGAACCTACCATTGCGCATCACCACTATCTGAAGATGGCCAAAACCCATCGTCGTTTCTGTGCAGCACTCCTCAGCGCTACGAAGCAGTGCCTACATAAAATTGTGATGATGTTCTCTCCAGCACAGGAGATGATAGCTATGTTAACGAGCCGAACCGAAAAAAATCTCGGGCTCGGCTTGAGCTTTTTTGGGCCCGAGCCCAACTGAGCAAAGCCCGGCCAAATAAAATGAGACTCGGCCTGAGCCTTAGCAGGCCGAGTCGACTTGATTTTTTTATATAAATAATAATTTGCTGCCTTTGCCGGGCAGCACAGGCTGAAATAGCTGCCTACAAAGGCTGCAAAGGCAGCTTTTCAAAAATTTTGTTTTAATTTTTTTAATATGGGCAGGCTCGTATGGGCCACTGGCCGACCCGGGCTCGAGCTGATGCCCCAAAAAGGGTTCGGCTCAAGCCTCTGCTCAGTGTAACCGAGCTTGAGCCGGGCCCAACTTGGAATTTTTTTGGGCCGAGCCCAAGCCGTCGAACTTTTTTGTCATCCCTAGGAGATGACGATGGCGACAAAGGGTCGTGGTGTTTGTAGCTAGTGTGTGTATAATTTAGAGATAGAGTGAGATATTAGGGTTTGGGAGGAATTTGTATATTTAATATTTAAATATAAAATATCTTGTTAATGAATAATAAAACTTCCTCCCTGTTTTCATAATATTGATATTTAAACATAGGATGGCCTGTAATTTCCACTACATGGACTAAGCGTTTTCAGTATCTCAATTCATAATTAAGAGTTACAAATTTTTCTTTCCAAAATAAGGTATAATTAAAATTCTAAATATTAATAATAATATTATAAAAATTATTTTACATAATCCAGCACACTACCATTTACCCCCAAACCCGTAAATATTTCTCAATCTTTTTTTCTCTCTATGCAACCGATCCCCTCAGCCGGCGCTACAATCGTTTTCTCTCTTCCTCTATATCGTTCGGAGATCCACTATCGTTCACAGTGCCACCATACCACCTGTCCACATTTGTTCGTAGCACTACCATCGTTTGCAAACGTAGAGAAGCACGCCATGCAGCCATTTCCTTGAGAAATGCTCTAATAGAAGGTTTCGCTACAGAGCATCAAGTTTGCTATGAAGATCGAGCAGTTCGCACTTTGGTCTCTCTCTCTCTCTCTCTCTCTCTCTCTCTCTCTCTCTCACTCTACAGCACGAGAAAACCATCGTTCGCAACAACATTGTCAATCTCCTCTCTCTCTCTCTCTCTCTTCGCTGCAATCATTGCGCGTGACACCTAGGCGCTTGTTGTTTTAGATCTTGGGGGCTATAGATCGTAGCAGGAGAAAAGAAAGGATGCTCATTAGTTGTGGCGATTGTGGTACAGGTGGATTTGTAAGATTCTGTCAACTTTTTGTTAGTTATTGGGGTTTTTTTGTTGGCGGCAGGTTAATCTGGAGATGTTGGTGGTTGATTCTGGCACTGGTAAAGTGGTGTGGTAGTTGTTGCAAATGATTGTGGTGCAATTGCTGTAGGTGGCGGAGGAGATCGAGGATGACAAAGAATGTTTCTTATCAATAAATTGGTTGATCGTGACCAAGACCAATAAATTGGTTAATTTGTGACTAATAAATAATATGTGACCTAAGAAATGTAATTTTGATTTACAATTTATTAAATTATGTGTGATCAATTAATTTAATAATTTATGACCGTTAAATAAGTTGTTATTTACAAAATTTGTGATTTGTGATCAATAAGTAAATTGTGATATATAAATTTTTTTATTTTTTGACCGATAAATAAATTGTGGCTTATAAAATTTTTAATTTTATGATTGAAAAATAATTTGTGCCCTATAAAATTTTGATTTGTGAACGAAAAATAATTCTTAACCATTTAATTCGATAATTTGTAATCAAATTGTGTAGAATTGTGACCTTAATATATTTAATTAATAAAGTATATTTTTAATTAATTATTTCATAAATAAAACTTAATAATATCGAATTTTTAAACTATTTTCTTAGTTTTGAAATGGGTTATAGTTAAACTCAAATATAAAATTTTCCCTTCTAATTATTGAGATCGAAATTGAATTATTTTTAAATGGGTTGATTTGATATTTGAAATGTTGAAATCTAAATCGAACAATTTTCAAACCGCGAATTGTGTGCAATTCAACCAATTTTCGAATCCTACAAATACATAATAGCAGAATACATATTTGAGACCTCTCATATACATCTCATACTCCAACATTCATAAATTATTATCATCAAAGGAGGACAATTCATTGTTTTTGTGAGAGAATTGAAGAAGATTTGCAATAATTCAATCAATTGAAGATTCAAATCTGATTTTTGGGCAAATAAGAGAATGCGCAAGTGAAGATTCATTAAGAAACCATTGAAGAGATTCGAGATTTCAAGATTCATCTTCATCTTCTTAATTTGTAAAAAATTCGAGTTATATCTTTTCACTTAAATATGATTTCTTGTAATTTCAGTATTTTAGACTAATTTTATACA
>CAIGRF010228213.1:56824-67211 GCA_903798235.1 Fraxinus ornus | reverse complement strand
GGTTGGGTCGGGTGAAACAATGTTAAAATTCTTATGGGTCGGGTCGGTTCACTTCCAACACATTCAAACCGACCAACACTATTTCATATTCTGAAGCTTTGAAGCAGCTGACCATTCTTCTTCTCGCCCCAGATCTGACCTCCAACTGGTATTAATCGGAGCCCCCAAGCCATAACAGAAGCAGGAGTAAAGATGGGTCTCCTTGCCCCGTGAGTTGTGTTGGGGAAATGGTAGGCTAAAGGAAACATAATCAAAAAAGAAGTTTGTAAAATCTATGGACCATAGATTTTGAACCTTCGCCTTTGTTACTACTCTTTTTAGTAGCCAATGATAACCTCCCTCCAATTAGTGGCTGCAAAAACGGGGAAGAAATAAACAGTATTCACCCCTATTAATATAAGAGCAAAAGCAGAGAGGGACCCCTTCATCTTCAGCCCATACCCACGCATTCTCAAGCTTCATCCCGACGCTGTACTCTTTCTTGGCATTAAAAACGCTGAATTTCTCGCTGTTCTCATTAAAAAGAAGCCATTTCATTTCTCAATTCTCACATTTTTATCGTTTCAAGAAGGCCCTCTTTGTAGCTTGGTATGAATTACTCTCCATCTTTCTAATATATGATTTTATTCTTGGTTGGACTAACTTATTCATTTTGTTTTGTGAAAATTGATGTGCTAATTGTTCATTTAATTTGGGATTTAAGCCAAACATTGGACTGGGAAGTTGGGGGTTGAAAAAAAAAAAAATAAAAAAAAAAAAAACCGACCCGACCCAATTCGGGTCGAGGCGATTTTGGTTATGCGCCGGGTCGGGTCGGGTCGTGAGAGAGCCCAAAACCGGAGGTATACGGGTCGGGTCGATTTTGGCCCAAACCCAACCCGATCCGACCCATTGCCCACCCCTAAATGCAGCTTCGTAGCTCCAATTCATGTTAGGGTGACCGACAAGAGTGCAAAGAAAGCACCAAAGTACGTTACTTTCAATTAGTAAAGAGCTTTTAATGATTGCGTGTAATTATTTTCTAATAGTTTGGATGAGACGGCTAATGTTTTATACGAGAATAACCTCCGTGTAATCGTAAAAATTGTCCCATGGGCAAATTATAAATAAGAATATACTCCACATTTTAATAAGTTCATGTTTGGTATGCATTAAAATTTTCATTCTCATTTTTTTACTCATTTTCAACTACACATTTTTCAATGAAATAATATTTTTCATTACATCAATAATTTTTCATTTTTTTAACCATACATTCTCTATTAATTTACTATTCCAGAATACATTCTTCCAAAATAATGTGGTTCAAACACACCCTTTGTCTTTATTCTTGAGCATGTTCAATGAGCATTATTCATCATTGTGTCACTGTTTGAGCCAAATTAAAAATTTTATTTTCATTCTTCTACTCATTTTCAACCACACATTCTTCAATAAAATAATATTTTTCATCACATCAATAACTTTCTTTCATTTTCAACCACACATTCTCCATCAATCAATTTTAAAATACATTCTTCCAAAATAATGTAGCTCAAACACATCTTTTTTGGGTCCGTCTTAAGAAAATTTGCCTCCATGTATAATGAATATGTCATTGTTTGGTGTAGCTAAAAAACGGAATTTTACTAAATTTTGATAAAAATTAATGAAATGTGTAGTTGAAAAATTGTGAATCTCATTAAATGTGTGGTTAAAATTAATTATTACCTTTAACTTAAATTTTAATCCACACAAAATAAGCATATATTTAAAAAAAAAAATATGTTATGTTATGTTATATTAAAGGTTTAAGTTGAAATAAAAGATTTATCTAAAGTTATTTGACACAATGATTTATTCTATAGAGTTACAACATCTTTAAATTTGCGATTACTTAATAACTAACTACTTATATACTTATATATTAATAGGAGTAGTCAAAGGTGATTCATTTTATTATTATATATATTTTTAAATATAAATACAAAGAATATTCTTAATAAATTAGTAACTACGTCTAACTAAAATCAAAATAAATATTGCCACTACTTTTTAAAGGTCCACAATTAATTTCTAAAAGTGAAAATTACACTTTATACCTCATTTGCTTTAAAGTTCAAATGCACTCTCCTTTAACTTTTAGAATAATTAAGCTCCCGTTTGGCAGCCTTTTTAAAGAGAAAATAGAGTTTTGGATAGTAATTTTTTGGATAATGTGCTGTTAAAAAGTAGATTTTTTTTTTTATTTTCACGTAAAATATTTTATTATATAAATGTGTGGTTGAAAAGTATGTGGATTTTATTTTATTTTTTTGAAAAAAATGGTGTCAAGTGGGGGGTTACCTCTGAATTTAGGACGGTAGAATACTGCACATAGAGAAGACACTCAATTGTTAAGATGAGGTCATGTGTCTTTCATCAAACAATATTTTCTTCATCTTTTTTACTATAAAAACTCACAGAGTCATTAAAAGGAAGCTTACACTTTCAATCGTAATACTGTCCGCTTTTATTGTTTTCTCTCTAAACTATGTCCATACACATACTCGTGGGCTCACGTTTTCTATTCATCTCACATCCAAATATACACGCTAATTTATTTGGTAGTAGAAGTGCTCGCGGTTGCTTTCCCCACTATCAAAGAAGGTCACGTGCTTCTAACTATTTGTCCAAATGTTCTTGAGCCTTATGCGTGGATGTAAGTAGAGTCGATATTAGTTGGGCCACGTCACCGACCAGAAACTAAGGTCAACAAAACTTTCTAAAAAATATTTTGTTTAAACATTTTAAAAACTATTATTTTACATTTCCAAACACAAAATTCAAAACTTTCAATATCTAATACCTGTTTTTTTCCCCTTACGCAATTCAAGATAGTATTGTAATTTTTTTTTAATCAAGTGTTCAAGTTCAATAAATGTTAAGCTATTGAAATATTGTGTTCTTAGATCATCATTCTTACAAAACTTTTTCCGGAAGAACTCGGCCTTTTTCGCGAAAGCAAGTATTGGTCTATCTACATTAAAATGACCACATTTGTAAAAGTTATTGAAATTTTTACAAAAAGAATATTTTGATCTACTTACATAAAAATGACTCTTCTTATAGAGCTAAACAACGAATTCGTTAAATCGCAAAATCAAATCCAAAGCGCTTTTTCGAAATCATTGATTTTAGTCAACGTTTTAGTTTTGAATCAAACCAAATCATTTCGAAGTGATTTGGTTTAGATTTCAATTATTGTAGACCGTTTCAAACCGACATGTAATTAATTAATTAAATTATCCAATCCAAATAAAACAAAACATATCCCAATTAAAAAAAAAAATGCATCCATGTTACACTCAAATCAATTATGCAATTATCTATCACAATTAATTAATAAATTATTCAGTTACCCATTAATCATCACAATTGTGAATGCAAAATTATCAGATTGATCGAAGTATTGAATGACTGCTGATTAACCATATTCATCGATCGTCCATGACAAGTGAGTAGACAATTAAATTTAGATTTTAATTCAAACTCACATCATTTCTTTTTCTTTTACTAATATTTTTTTTCAAATTTCATCTCAATTTGAAGGGCAGATTATCCAGCTACTATCATTATTTGTTAGGACTAGACAAAACTCAAGTACATCATTCTTTACATCTTTGTTTACACTCTCATATATAACACAATTACATTTTGTAACCCCTTTTGTACAAGATTTTGTACTTGCAGCATCTCCCTTTTTGATTTCTCAACTCATTTTCATATCACTGCTCAGATTGTGCCACATAGGGAGGAATATTATTCATGATGTGAAGCAAGATGTACGTATATTTTAATTTTTGGACTATTTACATAAAACTGTAGAAAGTTATATTATATTTGATCTTTTCATTAACTTTCTTTTATTAGTTGATTTATATCATTTAATTATAATGAATAAATACATTTGTTATATCTTATCTTTATGTAAAGAATGAATCATGTGTTACAACTAGATATATTGTGCCAATTAGTATCGACTAAGCAGTAAGGACTAAGCTATTTCTATCATGTTATTACATTGTAATTATTAGAAGTATAGAACTTTGGTTTGTTCTGATTACGACATTCATATTTTAACGTGAAACTTTAAATTAATATTTATGGCATAACTAATTTGATAATCGATACATGTTTTCTTTATTTGTTAAATTGTGGTTTTAAATTAACCAAACCGAAAATTTCAAACTGCTTTTAATATTGTGGTTTGAAATTTTTTCATAAATTATCAAAATCGAATCGTGTTTACTCCTATTCATTTGCAAAAGTTTTTGAATAGGCGTTGGTAATTACCAATAGTATCAATGTTATTAATTCTTTTCTATCATGTTTTGTTAGCAAGTAGGCCATTTACAAACAATAAAGGGTATATTCTTCCAAATATTCTGTCTTTTTACAACTCACTTTGGTCTCACATTATAAATTAAGAAGAAAAAAAAAGTCTGTGAGACAATATGAAAATGCTTCGATTAGGTCAACAAATGTTTAATTGCTTTGAAATGTGTGATAGTTAATTATACATTTTCAACATTGAGCATGTTAGAAGTTAAATTATGTCCACGTGTAAACCTAAGTTTCACATCTGATAATACAACGTTTAACAGATGACTACAAAAAAAGTTATTCACAGTGTCTTGTCATTTTCCTATTATTGGTTGAAATTTTTTCGTTCTCGCAAGTATAAATGATGACAACTTTATTCCTTAAAATCCAATCACAAAATAACGGGAGAAACCTATAAATCTTTCTGGTATCAGTGTCCTGTCTTCGTCTCTTTATCCCTCGACTATTTCTACCAATGAATCTTTCTGGTATCAGTGTCTTGTCTTTGTCTCTTTATCCCCGACTATACTTCATCAACATGAGTCGAAAACATGGAGAAGACAATCTTGATACAACCTATTTGAAACTTGATTAAGGAACAAATTATTATTATTATTTTTTTCTCACATATGTTTGTTACTAAGACTATGTTTCCAAGTGATTGAATTACTATGGACAAACACGAAGAGTAGATTTCGACTGGATCAATTGTGTGTTGTTTTATAGGAGTATATTGAATACTGATCACGTGACGACAACTAGCATGCATGTTAATAATCTAGAAAGAGCATATGATACCACATGCATTTGGTAATTAATTAATTGACAAAAAACAATCATATATTCATTCCTCGACCCACCAAAAATATTAAAAAGAAAAAAAAATTGTATAAAAAATTGGTTTTTGACTTCTCACTTCAACTGCCAAGAATTTTGTACAAATTAATATTTATTATTTAATGAAAGTGGTGGCAGTTAATCACTCAAATTACATTGCTTTTTGAATATTTTTTTTTCAAAACAGTCACTGAATTTTACTTTTTATTTCAGATTGATAATTCAATTAACACCAATAGTTTTTCTAAGTCTTCATGTAAAATATTCAGCTGAGTGATCAAGTTGACGTAGAAAGTAAAATTTAGTGACTATTTTGAAATAAAATAAAATTTGACGACTAACATAAAATACTCGTTTTAAAGTAGTGGGCTGTTTCCCGAACTTCCTATCAAGTATCAATGGCACGAAGCCCATATTTCTGGAGATATAATTGACACAATTAGCACTAAATGTGATTAAATATGTATGGAACACTTAGATTTTTGATTTTTAATCTCACAAATAGAGGCGTAACTCAAGTCAATCGTACCAGTCTTAAAAAATGATATCTGACATGATGCGATGGATACTAACATTTCTTGATGATATTCTTTATGCAAACGACAAGTCTTTTTAGCACTTATCGGGTGATTTCTTCCCATTCTTAGTAGTGATAAATCATGGAAATGTAATCAAAATATTCGATAGCTTGATAGCTACATAGGAAATATTGTTCCAACGTAGCCAAATCCCACAATCGTGAAGGCGATGGCTTGAAGAAACATGTATATAAAATAGTTGTTCGTTCTATAAAGCAAGTCGTAGAATCCACATACAAATAGAAACATGGCCAACTCCAACTCGTGTAGTAATATTCTGCAAATATTTAAGGCGCACATTAGTTTTCATCATCGTCCGAATATGTAAAATGTCACTAGTCTTGTGACCAAATTGCCACATATACATAGATAGGTACGATCGATAGTAACACATATCAAGAATTACACGTAAATTATGTGGTCAATAAATTGTTTAAAGCTATAATGCTAAAATTAAGAGAGTGATAATTTACCGATCTCCAAGTTTGAATCTCACTCTCTTAGCTGGTGCTTCTGCTTCGGTATTCGATTTGTTCTTGAGAGCATCTCCAAGTTTTTGAGTAACAACCCATTCATTAGCTCTCTTGGCCTCTAGCAGACCAATGATTGTCGCCTTGGTTCGATGAAAAGCCATCACATTCTCAAATAGGATCCAATAAAACAATAAATGGAATGACCTGAAAAATCACAAATATTCATTAGGTATACCACAAGTTTTGTCACGCGAATGCGCAGTTGTCGTTAAGTACGTAAAAATACCCGACCTTGGAGTTCCAAAGGAGCTAAATGTCGTGACAATGAACGGAATATAAATTGTTCCCCATTTCGGAACCTCAACTTCAGGAAAAAAAACCGTCAATGGAAATATAACACTGTAAAAGAAGAAATTGAACATGTGAACCATGATCTTCCTTACAAAGAAGAAGTTGTAGATCACATATACCTTCTTCCACAAAGACACTTTCTGCCAAATCAGAAAATGAGAGATTTTAGTTTCTTCATTCTTGTACAATTAAATCAGCTTCTTAGACAGATAATAAGGTTATTAAACAAACCTTATTCCTAACAATATCCATAGCCATTTTTCTGAATAAATTGGCAGGGCCACAAGACCATCGGTGCTGCTGAGACCGGTAGGCTTTAAAAGTACTAGGAAGCTCACTTTTCACCTAATTAATGTGAAATGCCTTAAAATATGGCAGGTGTTTTGCCAAAAAACCCTGATATTATACTTTCCAGTCGCGTTGAATTCTGCTTACCAAACAAGACTTGACACGACATATAATTTGATTTAGTACCTGGAGGTCCCCAATATATAGAAATTTCCATCCCTCGAGACTAGCTCTGACAGCCAGATCCATGTCCTCAACTGTTGTTCTATCTTTCCACCCTCCTGCCTCATTGATTGCTTCTATTCTCCATACACCACCGGTTCCTGCAATTTTAGAATTCCAATCACTTAGGTTGATAAATAAAACTAAACAAATTTACTGTTTTTGTTTTTTCTGATCAACTAGGCACTTTTCTTGACAGCAGAATTCAAGTTTATTGTATATTGGACCTTTACGCGTGCATGTATATAAACTACATTGTCGCTGAAGTATATCTTTATTGATAGTTATATATACTTGATTAATTGGTTAATTACTTTGCTAATTAATTGCATAGACTTAATTACCATTGAAGCCAAAGAAGGCATGAGTAAATGATCCCACTTCTTGCTCGACTGTAAAGTGGTAATCCAACGACATTTCTTGCATTCTTGTCGACAAACATTCATCCGAATTCACTGCAAAACCAACAAAGTATTAACAATTTTCATTAGGATTCCAAGATTTACTTAAAAATGATCATGAAAAAGAAACCGGACGTTATTTTATTTGCTTTCGTTTTTCCATGCATCAATATACTTTCTTTAATGCCTTTTTGAGGGAATTAATTGTTCTTTAGAGTGTGAGGCTTACCAAACTTCCAACGAGCTTGTACAAGGGCAAGTTCCGGGTTATGCGTGAGAAAAGGGATGGATCGTCGGAGAAAATCCGGTTCAGGTCGAAAATCAGAGTCGAAAATGGCGACGTATTCGCATTCTTTAACGTAATCAAGTTTCATACCTTCTTTAAGATTTCCTGCCTTGTATCCTCTTCTTGTTTCTCTAGTTTGGTACCTAATGTTAATGCCTTTATTTGCCCTCCTAATGCATTCTTTCTCAATCATATCCTACGACATAACCGTGGGGTGAGGATAATAATTAATGACAAAACCAGAAAGAAACCGCAAATTATAAAAATGTTAATCGATAATATAATTTTGTGATTATGTATTAAGGTCAGATATTCTCAAATACTAAAATTAAACCCTACGAAGTACGAATGAAAACAAATGCGGTTTGAAAAATACCCGCATATTTTATGGGTAACAAAGCTGAATAAAGATCCATAAAACTTAAATAGATTTGATTTTGCTCGATCCAATTCGAGAAATTTGATCCATTAATGTTGGAATATTAATCCTTCGAGGATGGAGAAGAGAACCAATAGAAGTAGCAAACGCCGAAAAGTGGCTTGAACGAGTAATCACTGTCTTCGAACTAAATTTGCCCCATTTAGGATTGATTTTAATACCGTGATAATCTTCGAGATATAAATCGCTTGTGTGAACCAAGATAGTGTCTGTTAAAGAGTTTTGCTACTGCATGCATGTGCTATATATTTCAGAAGCAAAAGATAACAATTTCTAGGTATAAAACCTAACAATTTCGAAGTGGGATTTGAATTTCTTCTTTATGCAAAGAAGTGAATTTCTGATGTTTACCTTGATGACAGGATCAGAAGAATCATCAAGTACTTGAATCAGTAAACGATCAGCAGGCCATGAAAGTTTACATGCTGCACCAATGGAGATCCTGTAAACCTGTCCCAGAAAACAACAAATATCAGCCTTTTTCTCACACCCCACAACTAAATTAATTGGAGCCAAATTGTAGATACTCAGAAACAGAAAGACCTCTTTTTCATTGCACATGGGGATCTGGACAAGAACCAAGGGAAAAGCTGCATTACCAATCTCAACATCATCCTGCATTGGCTCCCATTTGTACCGCTTTTCGGGTTTTCTCTTAGACAGTTTGACAAAGATTGCTACGATTAATATGTAAAGCCTCTCCACGGATACAATCATAGACATAACCAAGCCCATATATACAGCAACTCTCAGCAGTGGCACTACCAGTGGCATTTTAATCAGTTCCCACAACAGTCCAATTTGGCCTGTAATATCCGCCGTAGAGCGCGAAAATGATTCTGGAATGAAACTCTTCAGAGAAACCTCGGCCATTTTTTGTTTCTCGATCTCCCCTTTTCTCAATTCAGTTCAATCAAGAAACTGCAGTGGAAATTCTCAGTTTCACACACTTTTATTTCATTTCAGATTTATGTACCCTCTCTCTCTTTTCTATTACGTCAACATAGAAGAGTTGAGCAAGTAGCATGTTTTTATAGCGAAAATATGAATATCCTGAATAAAGAAGTACAAAACACACTAAATCTAGTTAGGTTCTGGTCGAGTTTTAATTGAAATCAATTAAAAATTTAAAAGTAGACACAACGCAAAAGAGAATAACATAAAACCTTAAAAGAGAATGAAACTAAAATACACTAGACGCACTTCTAGTCACCTTTTAGTTTTTGTTAATTCATAAGAATGCTAGAAAAATTAAGCATTAAACACTCGTTGATTCGTACACAAATATCAAAAGTTTATGTTTATATAAAAAGCAGATATTTAGTAGATTTTGATAAAAGTTGATAGAATGTGTAATTGGAAAATGATGGGTCCCATTAAATGTATAATTAAAATTAATTATTGACGTTGACTTAGATTTTAATTGGTCCTTGTTTAGATTATCGAAGACAAAATGTGCCAATTAATAAGAGCTTGATAATAAAAATGAGACGGAAAAATTGAAGACACAAATGTTACAATGAGAAAAAATTGGGAAACTCAAGTTAAATTAAAATGTGGTGGAAAAGAACCCATGAGTGAATATCCTCTCAAACATTTAGCCCCTATTTGGTTCCAATTTTTTAAAACTTATTTTTTTCTTTAATTCATTTTTAAGTACACATTTTATGAAATTCATAATTTTTATTAACTTTTCAACAACACATTTTATCAACTTTCACTAAAAAGTTGCTTTTTGTCAAAATCAAACAGGAGCTTAATTCCTTCACGATCCTGCCACGGGTCGAAGATAGGGCTGTCTACCTAGGCTATGGTCCAAGGCAATCCCAGCCCATTTACATTTTTGCCATGTAAATCTTTAGAGGGGAAATTACAAAATTCAGGTGTTTGAAGATTGGAATTAAAAAATCAGGAACCAAATTTCATTATTCAAAAATCAGGTAATATATTAAAATCTTAACCATAATTTATCACTCTCAACTCCCACCACCTACTATCGACCACTGCCCACATCAACAATCCACCGTCGAACTCACGTCGACGATCCATGCAAAAGCACAGCAGCTCGATTTGAGATTTTCTCCTTCAAGACCACCGCTTAGAGCACCTATTGGGGTGGTGGATCTTTGCTGTTGTGACGCTGCCGTGCAACGCTTTCACAGCAGCGT
>CAIGRF010228213.1:39674-56533 GCA_903798235.1 Fraxinus ornus | reverse complement strand
TTGCTGCTCAAAGACGCATTCATCTGGCAAAACTCTTTGTATTTTGTAGTGCCAGTGGTATGTGACCAAGTATTTGGTTATGTGTAACCAAGTATTTAACTGTGACCTAAAAATTTGATAATATGTGATTGGAAAATAATCCGTGACCAACAAATTTGAAATTATGTTATCAATGAAATCATCTGTGACCTATAATTTTTTGAATTTGTGACCTCGAAATCATCAGTGACTAATTAATTTGATAACATGTGACTAATAAATAAATTGTGACAATTAATTGTATAATTGTGACCTAATTAATAAATATTTTTAATTAATTACCTAATACATGAATTTTGAATTGTTAAACTATCTACCCGACTTTTGAATTGGTGTAAACCATACATCTAAAATATGATTTTTTTTCCCATTTTTTAATTTTTAATTCGTACTGGTCTAGCCCAAAAAATTTATTAATTTACACCAGACTCCGTCCCGGACCCTAACGGCATTTTTCATGGAACCGTGTTAGATGTACACACTCGGTTCATATTAAGTTTCACATCCCCCTCGCATTGGGGTGGGGGCCACAAGCTTTATTGTTTTTCATGTATTGTCAAATAATTTCCCGCGTTCTTTCTCTAAAAATAATCAAATTGAAAAGGTACATTCTTGTAATCTAACGTCAGAAACAACCAAAAAAAAAATTAAAAAAAACCTAAATGGAATGCTTAATGCTTTTTTTATATCAAAGCACTAACTAGCATATAAAATGACACATTGTACAACCAACACATTAAAAAATATATCCAAATAATATAAATTTTCTGTTGCTATTATAAAGCAAGCAAGCACTGAAGAGTACACAGTAAAGAACACCAACTATTAAACAAACATGCCATTAACCAACAATTCCCACTAAAAACTAAAGTTAACAAAAACCAACAATCTATTAGCAAAGTTTGATTTCGACCCTGATGAACCTAGCACCTCAGTAAACCAATTAGCAACCACAATAATCGACATCAACATCGCATAAAAGATAAGAGCAAAATCAATTTGTGGAACTGGAAGGTGACTGGAAATCTGACGATAAAGTTTTTTCGCCAGTTGAAGTGCCGCACTTCAAGAACTAAGTCGCATTATTCCATCGTCACATCTTAATTGTGCAAGCTATTAACACAATTACATAAATAGTATCAAGATACTAAAAAATCATATCTTCATTCTCACAAATGAATGGAAGATTATACAAAATATATGTCCATGCCTGCGATTTATAGTCTGTGTAATATCCTTCAAAATCGAGAGCTATAGTTTCCAACCTTTTAGTTTGGTTGCACCATTAATGCTAAGTGTAACTACAACGAGTAAAAACATCGATTCCGAGGCCAGTTTCTTGCTACAAAAAGTAAAATGCAAAAGGAATGAACACGGTGATTATCAATGATAAAAAATTGTCATTCCTGCCCATCTAGTTTTCCAAAGAGCTCTTTCCAATGAGATGCTGCTTCTTCTGGGGACCGGAAAGACCATATATGAGGCTTGGCTTTTTCCCGACTCTCTATAATTTCCTGCATTCAGAAGTTCTAATTGTTATTCCAAATCAAAGCAATAAGAATCAAAAGATTCTCCTATACGAGAAGTCTTCAACTTTGGCAGGGAAACCCTTACTCATCCTTAGCCCGGTGAAAAGTAAAGGTGGCTCCAAAAGCTCATAAAAGATGACAAGGAAATTGTGATGCTGAAGACTGTCGTGATAGATGAAGTGAGTGTTTTGAGATTTAATTGATAAACTTGAAGTGATTTTGTAATGCTATGTAACCACAATTACATCCAAAGCCATGTTTGCTATGCAATAGGGAGTCAAAAACCGGTGGCTTGAAGATATAATATATGTCAGTTTCACTTATCATGGATAAAAGCTTTTAGCAGCTAATCACATGGAGAAAATGAAAAGTCGTCTATGGCAAAACATACTCCTCATTGTCTTGTAACTAAACAAGTACTTGTAAAATAAAAAGAGCATATTAAAAAGACGGTTACATTGAATATATTAAAGCAAAAAGCATCCAAACTCCAAATGATAACTAGAACAAATAGTTGTAATCTAGACAGATCAGTTTTGATATAGAATGTAACCGGCATTTTTACCAAGTACTTGGATGCAGTGATGTGAATGCAAACATAAAAATAAATTGTTGGAAAGATAGAGGAACGAGAATATGGCAATATGAAAGCAATCAATTTCAAACACAAGATTTATGTGGAATACAATGATTTTGTATTTTCAACTCGTTCTCTGTCACAATGAAGAGCCACCTATGTATAGAGTACATTTCAAACCCTAATTATAGTGTTTTAGATGGAAAGAATATCTTAAAATTCGTCAAATCGCGAAACAGGCATGGGTTGGATAACACTGACGCTCGAGCGGCGACCTCACGAGAAGCAAGACGCTTGAGCACCAAGCTCGATGGTAATTCATCAATACCCAACGGAATTTAGGTCACACTCGCAGGCATCGAGCGACGATGGCATCGCTTAGACGCTGCAAGTATGGCGCTCAGGCACCTCGTACCTGCTCTAAACTTCTCCTGATGCTCCAAATGGCGCCAAGGCCCCAATCTCTGCCCCAAATCACCTTTTCATCTTTTGACTTCTAGAAGACCTTTTCAACCAATCCACCCATACCCAACTGAATTTGGGTCACACTTCAACATAAACAATTTGAGATATCCAACATACTAGTTCTATATCTTGAAAAGTCCATTTGAAGTTCATATGATTTGATCTCTGTGATACACTTTCATCTCCAGAGTTGCATCTAAAAGGTTTTAGTATCTTGTCTAGTGCTATAGCAAGGTAATACGATTATGGGTCACTTGAATTTATATATTGCATTTGTTACTATAGAACATTCTGCCAGGATATTACTGAATCGAGCTATGGCAGTTCTAATCATTTATATGGGTTGGGGTTTCATTTCAGATTTGAATAAAAAGATAAGTTGTTACATCAACATAATGCTTTTATTTCAATAATAAAAAATCAGGCTATCCTGAATATTACTCGGAAAGAACACCACTTACAAAGCATGAAGAAAGATCATACAGCCAGAGAGCAGAGTTAAAGATTATAGTTACAGACATTTAGGTCTCTCCAATTGCATGAATATCAGATGCAGTCAAGCAGAACACTATATGACTTTTGAGGTTGGCACATTTTATAATGGTGAAATCCAATAAAATTTACATTCCATTTTAATTAACCAAACTTATCATTACTCAGGCAATTGTTGTGTAGATCTTTTTCTTTCCCTCCCACATTATTTCTCTATAAATAAGCATTGCCATAAAGAAAAAGCATCCGTCATCCATACCAAATTACCCCTTCTCCACTGGATAGTGCTAGAGTTTAAACCTAATTACCTGCCTATAGTTTAATTACCACTTGGACACATGTCAGAGTCCATTGATGCAAGCTGCAATTTTATCTTTATAATAATTTGTGATCTCTATATTTCTCATGCTAAGGTAAAGCATCAAGTATCCAGCATCGAAGCAAAGTTCTGCATGTAAGTTCAAGACACACCTCTACTTCAGAAGATCTTTTTGTTTTGAGACTTAAACAATCAACAAGAGCAGTCCACTTTCCAGAACAATTGTCAAGATCACCAAGCCGATAGTATTGCTGCATCTGATGGACTGGGGCTGCCAAAACATGATAGTCCATATATTAGATGATTGTAAAATGGATAGCAGGTATCACAAATAAGATTAAACATTCAAATGGCCTATGTATTTGGTAATTCTTTAATGTGTTTATAAGTTATGGATTATACGAAATGTGTAAACATAACTTGTATCCCATGTCCCTAAGCTAAGGCTTGGTTTGTGGGTTGTTAAAGGTGAGTTCGACCCAATGTAGTTGTTAATCGTATACCAGGGGTGCTGAAACCCATTGATCTGTTCACCACTGTTTGTAACAGCCAAGAAAAAATTATTCTTTCTAATGCATTCATATGAAGAAAAAGCTCCAAAATTTAATTTCCATTTATTCAAACCATACAATGAATAAATCCACGAACAGATATAAGTAAGGTTAACTTATTTAATCACAGAACCTAATTGGTCGATTCATGAAATTATGGGCACAGTGCCAAATCGTGGTAAAATTAAGAATTATATGCAATTTATTAAGTAGAAAGGAGAAGGGAGGAGATTGCGGCGTACAATAGCAAAACCAGAGGGCGTCGAAGTGGGTGGTGCAGGATAATCGCCGCCGTGGGGCGGAGGCTTCTTCCTTCTCTAGACTCATCCAACTCCCTCCTCCTTTCCGAGTCAAACTCAAAACTCACAAGTAGGCCCTACACGATACACATCTCTTTTCTACTTCCAAAAATTGATTAATGGTTACTGACTTAGAAAATTACTTCGACGATCAATTTGAGTTTTTGTACAAACTTGAGTGACATTTGTGAAATTAACTCAAAAATCCTTCATACCAGAGTTGAAAAGTCAAGAATCTTGTTGTCAGCTCATATTGGATTCATTGCCAAATACCCGCTAACCCCATAGCAACTACAATGAAAATTTCCAAAGAAGGGATAAAATTGTCCTAAAAGTACAAATAAATTGTCACAGAGACTCGCACCCTAACGGCGGCCAACCCTACACAAACAAAAAGCGCAGTCGAACACTTTCAAAAACATGCACTAGCCCATTACTGATAGACTTGAAATAGAATTTGGGTTTAAAATCATGTCATCAATTTGTGTTCCAACGGGCCTCGCAATCTCCAAACTTTGCAATTCACCGGACGCTACAAATTCGGTGCATCATTGCATAAGCAGCAATGCCTGTTTTGAATTTAAAATCTTTGCAGAGCACACACCTTCGAATCACCCGTCCTTTAAGAACGGCAATCAAAAACTGTTCCGAGTCAAATGCAGCGAATCAGAGTCCGTGGACAAAACGATTTCGTTGGTAGATGGTTTTGAGGGTCCTAAAGTTGATGGGAATGGGGACGGCGGGAATGATCTGTTTCCGCCAGGTGGCGGTGGCGGCGGCGGCGGTGGAGAAGAGGGTGATGGTGATGAAGAGGAGTTTGGGCTGATAATGAAGTACGAGGATGTTGTGAAGGAGGCGGAAAGTCGAGGTGCGAGTCTGCCACCGGATATGCTTGAAGCTGCAAAAACCATGGGGCTTCGGGAGTTGATTCTTTCTCGTTATTTAGATTTGCAGGTGAAAATGCATGTCAATTAGTTTTGCACTGAGCGTGTCATGGAATTGAGATCGTTAACTGAAAATAGAAGCATCAATTATTTTAGGTGAATTTTAATCATGGAGTTTCAATTGTTGGTCGTTAATGGAAAACTGAGAGAACATATACTAAATTTTGGTACATGTTAATGTATATAAATAAAAAAAATATTATGTGTATGCAAATACTATCAGTATATATGTGATTGAGAATCTACATATTGGTTTTAGTGTTATTTTGATTAATATTGCAGGGTTCAGTTGGGCCACTAGGATTTCTTATGAGACATTGCTCCATGCTTAGGAATCGCATGCTGGCAGATCCGTCATTTTTGTTTAAAGTTGGAACAGAGGTTTGTTTGAGTTTTCGTAATTGCGTATATGGTTTAAAATCTTTAATCAGACTTTCACACATTCTGATACTGAAAATGTCAGACACTAACAGTATCTAATTTCTACTTTAGGGACATAGAAATCAATCGAGCCTGTTGAACAAGCTCAGTGACAGAAGCCTGTTCCAGGGGCTGAAATGTCAGCCCCTGTTTGGCAGTGTTTTGTTTTATTTTTTATTTTTTAACTTCCAAGCCAAGTGTCTGTCTATGAAAAAATCTATCATCGAGTCTATTCCCCGTAGCAGGATTTGGAAATTAAGAACTGACGTGATTGATTGATAAGTTTCTTTTTGCCTAATTGTGATTATCTTATGGAAGATAATAGTTTCTCATTATAGCACAATTACTTTTGACAGGTTCTGTTAACAAAAGACACTTTCGGTTATTTGGTGCATAAAATTTACTGCTTAAAACGTTATAACGACTTCTACAAAGTTAAGTTGAACTATGAACTTTAAGCAAAGCTATAAAAATACAAAATTGTTATTTTTATTCCAACCAGGCTTATTCCCCCTTGCTTAGACATAAAATCATCAGTCCTTAACCGCACCACACACTGCCGCTACCACTCTGCCCCAACCTAGTCCTCTCTATATCACCCTTTCAACTTCACACGCTCCCACTCACCTCACCATTAGAGCCATCTTACCTCCTACCATGTAGTCCAATTGCCTCCATCAGTTTCTCTTTCCTTCCTAATTCTGTTTGCGACAATTCTTCGTCACCTCACCACCAAGTTTTCTTCCTTGTGCAACTTGAATTGCTTGCTCCCTCACATGCACCATGATCAAGGTGGTGATAAGATTGGGCCAGGAGAATTATTATCTCAAACTCCTAATAGAACTAAAAGATTTTACAGTGATCTGTAGTCTCAAATTCCTAACTCTCTTGTTGTTGTCTAGCAATTCTCTCTCTCTCTCTCAATATAACTGACTTCCTAACTCTCTTATCCTTTTCTAAATTTGTTATTCTCATCTCAAAACACGTGTAACTTTCTACTGGAAATGACACTGTGATTTGAAAAGAACTTGGATCCTTTGTTCCTTCTCTATTCTTGCCATTATGTAGAGGAATCTAAGGTATCTTAGACTCTCCACAATGGGGGTAAGCTCTTTGAAGTCATCCACACTTTCATATATAATATAGTGTTTGCTTGAAATGTGTTTATTTGGAGGAATTATTTACATGTGACCTGTTGCATATAATTTTTCCGTTGATTGTTTGGTGGATGTTTGACTATTGGATTGGTTGTGTTCCAGGTGGTAATTGATTCTTGTTGTGCAACATTTGCAGAAGTTAAGCAAAGGGGAAAGGATTTCTGGGCCGAGTTTGAATTGTATGCTGCTGATCTTTTGGTTGGCATAGTTGTTGACATTGCTTTGGTTGGCATGTTAGCACCTTATGCTCGTATAGGCAAGCGGTCAATTTCCAGTGGTTTTCTTGGACGCGTACAGCATGTTTGTGGAGCTCTTCCCAGCAGGTGAGTTGCATTTGTAGGGTATAGATCTCAACTAGCCCTTGGAGTCCTCTAGATAAGTTCTGCACTAAGTACTCTTCTTGTTGCAACTTGATTTCTCTTAACCCTTTGCTTGATGTTACTGAAAGCTAAGTTATTGGTTAAGTAGAATTGTTGTCTGATATCATTAGAATGAACAGTGATTGGAAGTTGGAATTACATTTTAAGTTTATATTTTTTGTGACTAAGAGTAGGTTGGACAGTGGCTTAGGAAAGAAGCTCGCCGGTGGGTAAGAAATTCGGAGATTTTAGAAAGATGGATGAAGTATTCATTGATGGTCAACAACTTCCATCTCTGGTAAAATCATGAGATAGCAGTAATCCTCCTTTGCTAACTTCAATGACTTTTAAGTAAAAACATGGTTTGATTTGTAGCATATTGAAAAACAAGAAAGGTATCTTTTCCTAAGAAAGAAAAAGAAAAATATTGGAGAATTGATTTTCTATTCACCTTTTCTATAGCTTGTAGCATAACTTGTAAAAATTGAAGCAGGTTGCATAGGATTTTTTTTTCTTTGCAGGGTTATTAGATAAAAAAAAATATTAATGACTAAAATGTGAGCAAAAACTAGAAGATGTTTCAGAATCTATTGTTTTCTTGCTTTATTAGCTTTAGCCAATGTTCTAAAAAGCTCTTCTAGGCTCGAACATTGGGCAAAACACATCGCTTCACGGCTAGAGCTTTTTTTTTTCCCAATTCCTAAACAGGTTGAATTTTTTCATTCCTCTCCGTCATCTTCCCTATGCTCGTTTTATTAGTTTTATTTTTATTTTTTTAAAAGTCTTTTATTTGGCTTTAACTTATTAATTTTTTATTTTTATTTTTGAAAAAACTTTTCGTTTGACTTTAATTTCAAATTTTTAAAAGATTTTATTTGTACAAAAGTTAAAAATGACTTTATCTAAATAGTTAAATAAGATTTAAGTTATGATGCTATCTACATTATGTAATTATGATCTTGAGACTTGTTATTTTGTTACAAACTCCAAAAGCATGTAAGAAATTTCTATAAATGTATTGAGCAGGACTTGTCTAGTTGAAAATTGAAACTATGAAATATTCTAATTTTTACATTTCGAAAAATTGTATAATTGACTAATTGAAGGAATGTAAATATAGTATTTTACAATTTTAGATGTTTGATGTGTATTTTTGAGTGAAGGTACAATATGTAAAATATAAAGAAAACGAATATATTATTCATCATAATAATCTTGATTAGCCCCTGTTTGGTCCACATTATTTTTTTTATTCTCATTCTTCTATTCATTTTCAACCACAATTTCTTCAATAAAATAATATTTTTCATCACATCAATAACTTTTTCTTCTTTTTCAACCACATATTTTCCATCACATCAATCAAAAAAATGCATTCTTTTGAAAATAATGTGCACCAAACGGGGGTTAAATAAGCTAATGTGAAAATATGCAATAAAGAAAAGGAAAAGTTAAAGTGGAAAGTTAGACGTTTTGGTCCACATTATTTTTTTTATTCTCATTCTTCTATTCATTTTCAACCACAATTTCTTCAATAAAATAATATTTTTCATCACATCAATAACTTTTCCTTCTTTTTCAACCACATATTTTCCATCACATCAATCAAAAAAATGCATTCTTTTGAAAATAATGTGCACCAAACAGGGGCTAAAAATTCATTGCAAATTGCCTAATGGTCCTAAATGATTTTCTGAACAAGCCTTGTACAGGTCTCTAGCATCCAATTGAATTGTTAGCCGCATATGTTTTGGAACCTTCATAGTACTTATAATTTTTGAACTCCCTTTTTGAGATGCTGATTCTGAGCCAATGGCAATGCAAATGTTTCTTGCCACAATCAGTGATCAATGGATTATGTGATTGTAAATATTTGTGGTCATATAGTGTTTTTGAAGCTGAGAGACCGGGAATCAAGTTTTCGTCACAGCAGCGGATCGCAACATACTTTTACAAGGTAATACCTGCTAAGGACTCATCCAATTATCTTTATGCTACCAAGAATTACCTGAAGAAATGTCTTTGCTTTCTCATCTTCTATGCCCAGGTCGTACACGAAGCTTGACTGACACTTGTAGTTACATGGTTTTTTTTGTTGATTGCTGATGTACCTATTTGGAATGTAGGGTGTATTGTACGGCTCAGTTGGATTTGGTTGTGGCCTTATTGGCCAAGGCATTGCAAATATGATCATGACGGCTAAACGGTAAAGAACAATATTTGATCTCTCCTCCCTCTTTCATCCATATATTTTGTGTGTTGTTAAGATCTTGATTGATGCATTGGCAATCAGTTAACTGCTCTTTACTAGTGAAATTGTTGGTAATCTAAACTTTATGCTACTGAAGGAGATGGCGTGTTGATTCAAGAAATTAAATCTAAATACTTTACCTTGCCAAAGATAAAATTGATCATAATTGTTTCTACTAATCTTCACTTAGTCTCCTGGAGAGCTTGGAAGCATAGGAGTATTTATTATTTGTCTCGAGTTCTGTTGTATATAGTAGACTAAATGTATCACCTAAGGATATGTTCAATCACGTTGTTTGTTGTTCCGCAAACTATCAATGATTTCTCCTATTGGCTGTTGTGAGCTGCTGTTACCCTCTGTTATCTATATGGCTGCATCTTTCTACATGACAGGAGTATAAAGAAGTCAGAAGAAGACATACCTGTTCCCCCATTGGTGAAAAGTGCTGCACTCTGGGGTATGTTTAATTTTTTACTTGAAATGTTTACTTTTTTTTTAAGCCTTGGGAAGATACGTGTACAATAATAATTGCTACATCCATCTTGATGTATAACAGCCATAGAGTGCTTTGTCACTTGAGATCAATATGATAACAGGTGTCAGGATAACTGACAAGACTGATTTGCCCAATTTTAGAGGCGTGAACAAAGAGGAAAATAGTAGGGTGCAAGGGAAAGATGATGGGTATGGGAGGTTAAAGATTCAAATTATTAACGAGGCAGATAATGAATAGTTCTGTGCTGTTGATTTATGCAATTATGCTTCAAGAACTTTGAAATTAAAGAAGAAAGAACAAATGTTCGCAATTGATATTTTATATTTGAATACCTGACTAACCTTCATTTTCAGCTGACATAGGAATTCTTTTTTCAGTAGTTTCTTGTTGCTTGTCGTAGTTGGCCCTGTTTACCATTATTCATTCCTCTTTTTCTTTTTTTTTTTCAATCAGGTGTTTTTCTTGCGGTATCTTCGAACACTCGTTACCAGATTATTAATGGGTTGGAGCGTCTTGTAGAAGCTTCGCCATTGGCAAAACAGATCCCACCAGTTGCCATGGCTTTTACAGTGGGTGTAAGGTTTGCCAACAATATATACGGTGGAATGCAGTTTGTAGATTGGGCTAAATGGAGTGGAGTTCAATAGTTGTTCTTGGCAGAAACTTCAATATTTTATCAATTGGCATATACACTCGTTCAGAATTCAAGAATCACCCATAAAGAAAATGAGAATGAAAGAAACGATGAACAGCAGCTCTAGGAGAAGCTTTTATCTTCAATATGGCTTTATTTTGTAGTACTAGCTTGAGAGCTCAATTGGAGCTCGGTTTAAATGGGGGCCTTTGACCCCGTGATAGAAAGACCCTTCTCGTATTTCTGAGTAGGATAGTGAAGTTATGTTTGAAAATGCTCCAGATTCGTTTTCTATTAAGCTTATGTTGACATTTTCGCATACTGTAATCCATTACACTGGTATTATTGTTCGGTAGGGATTGTTTTTGCTCTATTTTTGGTGGCATATAATCCCCCATACAACGATTGTGTGTTTGTAGGTATGCACC
Organism: Fraxinus ornus; assembly: GCA_903798235.1. NCBI lineage: Eukaryota > Viridiplantae > Streptophyta > Magnoliopsida > Lamiales > Oleaceae > Fraxinus > Fraxinus ornus. The sequence continues at coordinate 45,573 of CAIGRF010228213.1, read as the reverse complement.
AGTGCTGTAGTAACTAAAAGAAGAGGACCTAAAAATGCATAATAACGTTATTATACATTTGTCCGATATTCTGCAGGTTGTATTCTATATGATTTTGTAATGGCAGATGGTCTGGAAAAAACAGCTAACTGTTGATCCCATATGGGATTCATATTTTCAACAGTTTGGAGCTATTGCTCAATCACTTGAAGTCAGTGTAGATATTTATATAAACCGATGCTCAAGATTTCTTCTCACGTCTCTTGGACCTATTTGGGATAGTTTGTGCTTCTACCTTTTTACTTTTGAAAAGATGTCTAAACAGGTTCAAAAGTAATTTTTTTAGTCTCGAAAGCAGCTTTTCACTTTTAAAAAATCTTGGACTGCCTAAACTAATGCTAATAATAACTGCCATAATTTCCCGAGACGAGCTCTAGTAGGTATGTATACTGCATGACCATGAGAAACTGAAAATTTTATAATTTTGATGCTTCACAAAGTTATACATTGGTTTCATGGAGCTATACATTTATAAACCATTAGTATGAAAATATGAGATACACAATATGTACTTGTTTGGTGAGTAGAATGTCGTATTTACATGTATGGAAGCTCTGTAGATGACTGTGCATGAGTTCAACTGGTCAAGGGGCAACTTCAGATATGTTTTCTTCAACAACAAAAAACATCATCTTCAACCATTCCAGCACGTCGTTCAATATTTCACGTCACAATGCTGTTCAGCGCAAACTGCAATAGCAAAAAAGGGCTCCTCAATTTGTGCTTTAACAATTGCTTCCTCTGAGATTTACCAAATCCCATATCCGACTTTATGGAAGGGGGTTGCGAGAGAGAGGCAAACTTCTCTTGTTACAACGTTCAAAACAAAGAGAAACTTTTTCGATGTCTGGAATGACGGGAGGAAGATTGTGCCTGCTCGACTGATACTCTGGGAGTTGGTGCTGTGCTCTCCACGACATCTGGTTCGGCATCTGAAGACCGGGGAAGCAGCTTGCATCCAATCCTCCTAGTAACGAACCGAGGGGAACTAAGGTAACTATGTGACTTGGTCACCTTTTTCATTTCTTCCTTAATTTTAGTGAATTCTTGTTCTAGCTCTCCAACTCGAGTTCTCATCCTCTCCATGTCAACTTTTAGAACCTGGTTCTCACGAACAACTGTTACCCACCCATCTCGTTGACCAGTTTGACCAGTTATTTCATTTGGGGCAGTCATTGAAGCTGCGGGGGCACTTTCAGTATCCAAACCATTCAGGCAGCCGGCTAAAGCCCTCCTCAACTGCATTTGTTCAAAGAACAAGACTTGAAGAATAACTCTAAGGGGTAACCTTCCATTTTGGGATGCATGAGCACAGGCATCAATAGAAAGCTTCTGAAAATCAATAATGTTGCAAAGATGCTCAATCTCTTTCTCTGAGAGCCAGGGATGTGCCTGAATAATTTCATGAAAATTCATCAAAATAAAAAAGTGAGAAGCTTTTTGACATATGTTGCAGTAAAGACTTCTATAATAATATGTAGAAATGAGATTATGCCTTCTATTCATATTACAATCTAGAAAAAAATTATTCTTTTGATCACATTCTCTCTTTAACATATAAAATGGTGCTATTTGACTCCTTAATAGGACGGAAATCCTATGTTAAAATTTTAAGCATAAGATGATTCGAACCTTAAAGTATATATCCAGTGCTCGGTAGAGTCCATCATGCAAAGATCTTGAAGGTTCTGGCAAGGCTTCTGCCAACGCACGTATCTTTCCAGGCTTCAAGTTCACATCAGAAGCAACCTCCGCTATATAGTTATCAACCAATCTAGCAACTCTCTTCAACTGTCCAGATGATGGTGATGTTTCTAGGTCCAATGATGATGGAGAAATAGAAGTTACATTTGGTTCAGAAGATACAAAATGGTGAATAATCCTTTCAAAGCAATCAGTGTTATATAAAGTATCGGAATCTGAGTAACTAGGTATAAGTAGACTATCAAGGGTTGCAAGTTCTAGCTGCATCCCTATTCTCCTTTCCAAAGAGTCCTGGCACGTGTGGTTAACCCCCAATATCAATGCAACACGTAGAAGTCCCAACAGAAAACGACAAAAAGATTTACCCTTCTTTTCAGGCAGCAGTTTGACAACGCTTTCCAATAGAACTCTCTGGTCAACAGCAGCAGGCGTCATGCTAAAACTAGCAACCGATCTGGATATGCCACTTTGTCCACAATGCCTACGGCCCAACCCAGGAATATACTTTTTGCAATAATACATTATAGCACCAGATAAATTTTCGGGTCGTATTCCTCTGGCTTCCATAGACTGAATTAGTCTCTCGAACAACTCAACGTTGAGATATGAGATGTCTTCGAACCACCAGTCGGATTCTATGCTATGGATTCTTGCACCAGTGTTTATCCCATTCCACAGGATGCTACCTCCCGGGCTCTGCAAACTACCATACATCATCATAGGCCATCCGAACAGAGTGGTGTCAGTACAGACCATAACAGATAAAGCGTTCAGACATCTACCAACTATGTGAAGCTTTTCTGCTCTTGAAATAACTGGTTCACAACTCTGGAGAGCCAAAATGCAGTCCTTCCAGTTTTGTAGAACATGTTTGTGGAAGAAACTCTCTGACTTGGGCAACAAATTATCTTCTCCATAATCATCTGTCATCTCAAGGTAATCTGCAGCACAATACACCATTACCACGTTCCTAGGAGTCAACTCTACTCGACTACCATAACAGAATTTAACTATAGCCAAAAATGTATCAGATTGACCAGGGAATTCTTCAAGATTAACCACAATACTCTTCTTGTTGGTAATCTGTGTTTCTTCAACAATGTTTACTATCCTCCCACATCTAGATAGAAGAGGAAACTGGAAAAGAAGCACTTTTTATGAGGCTGTGCAGAAAAACACTTAAATCACGATGAAAAACAATGACCACAGCTACTGAGAAGTCATTTACAGGAAAATAAAGATGCAAAACTTGAAGAGACGCTGATAACCAATAAGAAAGGTACTCACGTGTAGAAACACCCAAGAAAATGGAAAAACTTCAGACGCGAGAAAGGGATAACCATTAAAAAAAACTCTGGAGAACTTATCGAAGTTCAGGTGGAAAATAGATAACAACCAAAGCTACGAGTTATCGGAATGAGCTGGGATCCGAGAAAATCATTAAAACAGCCCTAGATTAATTGGAAACAAGTTTTACACAAAAATCTTCTTCACTCAAATACAAATGGTGATTCTTATTCCCAGTTATCAACATATTGTTACAACCTCGTCCCTGCAATAACCAATAACTCTAATGAACAATGATAAATTAGGAATTCATGTAACTGATACTCCTCAATGATTTCACACGATTTTACTTGTAAAAATGTGCTTTCTAGATTAAGAAATTTAGTTTTTAACTATCAGAACAAAAACTACTAAGAAATGGAACGGCTTCATCAGATGAAAAGTGAATTACGCTACTAAGATTCTCAAAATCATGCAAAGAAATTCCCAAAACTTACTATCCAAATTAAGGCCGTAATTACAGGTATAAACTAAACAAGATTATGCTACCTTTTGCAGTATATTATGATATAAAATTTATTCAACAAGCATATGGAAATACGACTTGAAGGTAGATAATAAGAGTATTTACCTCATGTCAGACTAAAATACTTGCTTTATTCTTTCATGTGGCCATAGGCCAGAAATGAACAGAGTCACGCTTTTCATTAAGTGATCATGGTTTTAAAATAATAAGAACAACAAAATTGCATTAATTAAACAAGGGGAACAATCTTCAAGACTTTTGCTACAAACTACAATTCAACTTATAGTTCTCAACCTTACAGCTCAACATTTTGTAAACAGTAGCTAGAGCCCAAGAAGGGAGTCTCTAGCATGGTTCAAATTTATCACACAAACAAGCAAAAATTTGAGTTTCGACTAGCGTAGTGATAAAATACATCGTTATAGAATAACTCTGATAAATATTTAAAAACATAATCCACATGCATCACACAAATAAAATAAAACATATAAAATTGAATAAAATCATGTTGCTATTGTCTGAAACATGTCATTATCATCAAAGTGCTACCAATGATGTAAGATAGAGATAAGTTAAACCGAGAAACAACATGTTTTTCAAAAGAGCTCCCAATATAAACCCTAAAATGTAAGAATTAAACCACCTGAACTGCCAAAGTCGACCACATTCTGTTGACTTTATAAAATTGCATCAGAAACCTCAATTCCTTTAAAATTCTTATAAGAACATGAAACCTAGACTCCAAACCATAAAATTTTTCAAAGGGGAGACTCTCCTCCCTGCACTATGGTTCTTTGTATTCTTACAGTGTTAGCGTCTTGATGAAATTTGGAAACCCTGTTGATCAAATGCATGTCTACATCCCAGCATATCAGGAAGAAGCCACTCTTAAGAACTATCAAGGAACACATCCAAAGACAAACTAATCATCTTTCTTCTTTAGGTGAGATTTTAAATGCATGAAAAGAAAAATTACCTTGTGAAGATGAAAGCTTATTCCACCCACCACCAGTGTGATATCACTTGGCAGACTCGAATTGCAGAACCTAAAAGGAAAAGCAAAATTTCAAGTCATTTTGGCCCAACATTCAAAATAAGATCATCTCACCCCCTACCCACCAAGAATATCCAAGACTACCATAGTTTCACACTTCTCTTCCCATCAATCACAAGCTTGGTTGCCTACCGATCTAAAATTTCAAAAATAAAGCCTACAAATATCTGGATCTCTCCCGTGAAAGTCAAACAACCGAACCCACACAATTTTTACAATCCAGTCTCTGGAGATTTATAATATGAACCCAACCAAGCTTCAAGTCCCCACGAAGCATTACCCTGGGCAAGTCGCATCTGAACTGAAAAGGACTCAAAAAGTTCTTTTCGCCAGTAAAGAATGCAATTTTCCCTCGCCCCAGAAACGTTACTCTCCATCGCAGTGAACTATATAACATCACCCAAGCACACGTTAATACGAAATTAATTATCTTCCCTCTGGCAACTTATGCGGAGAAATTAGATGTCAAATTTCCTAACTTAACAGTGATTACGTGAGTTTATAAACTCTCACGATAATAGAACAAAAATTCATAGCATAATAGAACGGCACATCTCTGTCTCTGGCACATCTGTCTCTCCCTCTGCGTGCGCGGGCGTTAATGGATGATCAAGAAATAAATAGAATTCTCAGAAATATACAATGGGTTTTAACACGGAGAGAGGAAGGAGGGATGGAAAAATACCATTCACTTCCTTCGAGATAAAATCCAGTACTTCTGCCAACAGGGGCCATCACGAGCCCAACCTTTCAATCCTCGATAGCCCTCCTCCTTTCTGAAATATACTTACTTCAATTCTTTTAAAGCAAATAGTCGATTCAATTGGATTCTGGTTCTCTCTAATAAATGCTCAGCTGATTTCAAATTCCCTCCTTTTTTCTCTCGCTCGAATTACAAATCACCCACTGCAATTCAATTCATTACATACTACGGAACCCCTGATATTATGATGCCAACAGCTCGGCACTTCATTAATTATTATTTAGCAAGTAAACAAATTTCCCCATAAATGGAAGCCCACCAACTATATCAACCACAGACACCCAGTTTCCCACAAAATAAAAAAGAAAAAAAGAAAACTGAGTTTGCTGAGTCAACCTTGGGTAACAGGAAAAAACAACAACCATGACGGCATGACCCATAAAGACTCTATCTTTACTACCTCGCATTATGCTTTTACGTGTATACAAAAGCCCAACTCACTGTTCTTAACAGTACGGCAACAGTATGGACCACACTTAAATACACTTCACATATCTTATTATATCATTATACGTGTAAATGTAAG